>JAHVAK010000296.1:0-22608 GCA_019845155.1 Luehdorfia chinensis
AGTGCTTATGTATTTGCGCGATAATAATCTGCAGGATAAATACTCGTAATTAGGTTATGTATATATTCATGGAAACTATATTTTATGTGGAACAAACGAAATGTTATAGGGAATATAGATATTAATAAAATTATTCGTCCACAAGTTGTTTCTACATACATACATAAAGTCACGCCTTTTTCCCATAAAAGGGGTAGTCAGAGACCACTCCCGTAGCTCATTTTTCGTCCTCGTGAAAAACGAGGCGTGATGGGTGGCGAACCTGAACGAACGCGAACGTGAAAAAATTCTTACTCCCAATTGCGTTCCCACGAGCAGTACAGTGACAGCATGAATATCATGGTGTTATTCTGCACGAATAAAAATCTGTCCGTATAATAACTTAGTCGCCTCATACGACATCGCAGTAGAGAAGAGGTAGGTGCTATTCTAGTCTGCCGGACAAATATCGGCTTATCTGCAGCGTATATAATACTAAGGTATTGTACAGACAGCCTTTATGCATACTGATTAAATCATAATATGCAATGCTGTCACTATACTGCTGTCGAAATACATTTTTTTGACTCGTACGAGTATCAAAATGGCGGCGACTTGGTTCGCCACTAGGCACGTTTCTTTTCCCGCAGGGGGGTGTCTCTTTTCTGTATGTATGTTTGTATGAATGCAGATAACGACAGTATGGGTACTAAACAGGACTTCTATGTTTTTTTTTATTGCATAAAGTGATGAAACGAGCAAAACGCTCACCTGATGGTAAGTGCAAACGTCTACCCATAACAAATGCTGTGTCACTCAGAAAATTTCTCTGTCACACCACACTGTGCCCATCACCCTGAGACATAGGTTCTTGAGTCTCATATGCCCAGTGATTACGCTAGCTCACAGTGCCCTTCAAACCGAAACACAGAAATGTTTGCACACTACTGCTTCACGGCAGAATAACTGGCCCTGGGGAGGAATCCTACCACCTACCACTACCACTGTATTTGGAGGCGAAGTTATTCGCGTCTATATATCAATGGCATTGGGGGTTAAATAAATAAATAATAAATAAAAGGTTAAGTAAAAGGACTTTTTTACTTTTTTAACCTTGTGGTAAGTTCAACGTCTGCCCATAACAAATGCTGCAAGAACATTTCTGTGTGACATCACGCTGCGCCCGTCACCCAGAGACATCAGTTCTAAATATCGTATGCCTGGTGATCACAGTGCCCTTCTAACCGAAACACAGTTATGTTTGCACACTAGTGCTTCACGACTCCTCCTTTGTTGTCCGTGTGTAAATAGGTATCTACATGTACAAAGAATTTCGCCGCGAAAAAAAATAACGTAGGTCGAATAATAATAAAATAATTATATTGTATGTCGCTACAAGTTCATCAGAAACATTATTTATTGAATAAGATAATAATTCAACAATTTAATATAGGATATACGCCATCAGAGTGTAACAACCTCGCTTAATAGCACGTAAGCGGTTAGTGACACAAAGCCTTCCTTCCCTACGGGGCAATTTACTTTATGCTTTAAACTCGTAAGTAGTTTCGTCCATAGTAACAAAACGATTCAAAAAATCATCTGCATCGGCTTCAAATAACTCCAAACAGTCGCGTGAAATAGTCAATCGCGTCCTTTTTTGTTCAACTGAAAGCAGTCGCGGAACCCACCTCGCAGACACCTTGTGGAAACCCAACTCGTTGATGTTTTGAGTTCGTTCATAAGAGATGCCTATAATCTCGGCTATCTCTCTAATTTTTAATCTGCGGTCTCCCATTATTAAATCAAGTACTTTTTTAATATTTTCGTCAGTAGTTGACGTCGAAGGCCTTCCAGAGCGGGGTTCATCTTTCACACACTCTCCTACCACGCTTAAATTCTGCTATCCATTTTTTGACGGATGAATATGACAGAGCACAATCGCCTAATGTACTGACCATGTCATCATGGATGGCTTTTGATGAGCCCCTTCTTATGGAGGTACTTAATGACGGCACGCTGCTCTATTTGCTCTATTCGCGGATATTATGACCGATTACTTTGTTAATAAATTTATAAAATCACAACTAATTATCGCACACGTTTCGAACTTCACACAATGAACTAGTCTGAACTGAACTAAATAATGTGGGTAGATTTGATTTTTAGAATTGAATAGATCTGTGTTAGGCCGAGTACTTTTCAATCACCTAGTATCATTAATATTTTGTACTCAACGTTTATGTGATCTAAATGGTGTAGTGGAGGTATACTTGAATATTATTTTAAGCTTAAAAAATGTCTAATAACGTAACAACCCATAAATGTCCCTAAACTTGACACAGGCCTCTGAAAGAATTTGCCATGCTACTACAGTGCGGGTTGGCGACTTGTTGGCGAATTATTTTCTTTTCTTAGACATGTAACAACAGCTGAGCACAGGCCGCCTCTCATTTTTTAAGAGGGTTTTGGACCTGGAAAGAGTGCGCCACACTGCTCCAATGAGAGTGGTGGACTTCACATGTCTTCGAAATATTTTTATTCCTCAGACATGCAGGTTTCCTCACGATCTTTTCCTTCACCTACGAGCATACGGTAAATCAGTACTTACTCGTAAAATAATATTGACAATTTTTAGTGGTTCCAACCATCCAACCAAGTGGTTTAGATCATTCGGGTATATCATATTACATACATATTCAGGGATAATCTTTAAATTCGTTTTCTTTTTTAGCAGGCTATATGAGGAATACAGCTTCCTGCAAGGATCTCACCAAGCTATGTAAAAAAAATCACTGTAAATTCTGTTGCATATCACATATGCACTATATATCTAAGAATAGACAATATTAATTTCATCAAGCTCCTTATTTTCGTTTTATATATGTGCAAAATACTATTTACTTAAATATATATAAAACCATACAAAATAATCTTTATTGCCAGGCCATCTATTATTACAGGAGTTAGTAGTAAGCAATAATGACAGTGGTAAAATCAATTTAATCTCAATTCAAATATCATATCGATACTCAGTAACTGCAGGAAATCATGTGACAGTTATATATATTATTAATAAATATGAAAATTTGGTAAGTAATGGTGTGTGAACATGAATTATTTTTTATTGAAGAAAGTGACGAGTCTACAAAAATAATGTAAAATTGTGTAAACCTATTTCAATCCACCATTTTTGTCTATGTAAAAGGTCTACTCTTTTAGTAACGATGATCGACGATGGTCTATGCCGCAGGTTCCGGGTTCGTATCTTAGCCGGAGCCAAAGTTTAAAAAAATGTTTTTTTTTAATACTTACATTTTCTATTTAATAGTATTCGTATTCTTCAATAAATTTATCCTATCCTATCTTCAGTAGTGGACCAGTGATAGCCTGAAATGATGATGAAGTTCCATACATCGTAAAATAAACAACAAAAAAAACAAGAGGCAATAAGCACCTCATTTAAAGTAATATATTACTCTGAAAGTGCCACTCTGATACTAATGTTCTTCCTGCTAAAAAGCTAAACGATCACATTGCGAAAACGATTCATTTTGCCCCAGAATTACCGATAAATGCGCACAATAGAGCTGAGTATTATAATGTTCCTAATTTTCGTCGGTTTAAGAAAATCGGATCCTTTTCGTTCAAGATAGTCTGTACAATTTTAGAGTACGGTGTTAGCACGTATTGCTGAAGGATACTAAAAAGTTGCTGTTGTACGCTTTTACAATGAATCTGGTATAAACAATGTCTTTACAATTTACTGAGTATCTAAATATTTCCAAAAAAAAAATAGAATTATAAATGAAATAAATTATTGAATTACTGACATCCGTAACATATACAAGTTTGTCTATTCTGTACAAATCTAACCACGTAAACATTTTTTTTAATAATTCTGTCCAGACATTTTAAATAGTATAATTTCACATTCTACTGAGCATAACCTAGCATTTTAGAGGCCTTCCATTCCAGGTCACCGCGAAACTGAACGTCACCCGATATGTCAACGTCAAGGATTCCGGTAGTGACTGAGGCAACAATGGGAGTCGCGAAATGAGGAGATACGACAACGGTTACTTTTTAGCGGTATAAGCGCAAACCTGTGTCTTCTTAGGGTTGAATTGCACTTAATTATGTCAGACCCGATCCGAGATTTTGACTAACAAAATCTCTGTTTCACACACAAGTTTGTTCCGGCACTCCCGAGTTCGTGAAATATTAGCACAATCGGTGTATAAGGCATCACTAGTGCTGTCGTTTGCATAGCAATAAATGTTACTAATTTGAAACATATCATTGATTTGCTGAAGAAACATCTGTACATAGATATAGAGTCCGAGGACGCACCGTCAACGACCGGTTAATGCCCCGTCTGTGAGAAAACTGGTAACCCAATTGCATAATTTCTCGGAAAGCCCATAGGAAGGGAGCTTTGAGAGAAGCGCTTATTGCCAGACCCGATCAAAGGCCATTGCCAAGGCCTCTATTTCAAGGCAGACGTTGCACCAGGTGAAAGTATTGCACGTCTCGTCACTTTATCCAATAAAAAAAACGTCTGCCAACCACAGCAACACATCGCAGACACAGCTCTAGCCTAGTGTCGGCACAACACGTGCTTCTTAGTCACCCACCTCAGCTCAGCCACCGAGGATTATCATCGGCGGCCTCTCTCCTTTAGGCTAACTGCTGAGGCATGAACACTATTTTCATACGTCTCGAACTGAACATCGAGTCGTCAGTGCGACTTTATACGGCTTCACCGTATCGCCAGACTACACATTATCGCCTAACGTCACAAGATCTGCACGCTAACTGCGATATCCAGTCTCGGTCGGGGAGCGGTGATATAGCAACATCTATATCGCCACTTGAGAAGCTTAAGAAATATTTTATACGTCCAACATTGCGCTATTAAATTTTCTTAGATGCGAACTATATATACGACATTTAAAGATGTCTACGACGAATACGACGTCCCCAGACCACCCGATCTGGCTACCCTTTCTACATAGCATAAATAGCTATCCTTTCTCTTGGCGTAACATGCGCCAAATCATATCTAGGCGGGGGCACCCCAGTGCCTGCTCTTTGTGCTTGCTGCGTAACTTAAAATTCCACCCACATCATTTATATGGCTGGCATTCTACCACTGTGCGTTTTTTAATAAATTTTCTGCCACGCACTCACTTTATGGATCGGTCCGGAAAAACCTTCAAAATAGAGCTTACTCTATTCTCAAACTGGCAGCGCACTCGTAATTCTTCTGGTATTGCAGATTTCATGGGCGGTGGTGATCATTGCTCGTTTGCTCTATCTTCTACAAAATAATAAGTGTTTATTAAATTATCTGATTATATATCCATCCAATATTATTTATTAGTTACTGTGTTAGGCGGTTAACACTTCTTTTTATTCCACATTTAAATCTCGTTTTAATTGTTCTAAAGAGTTTTTTATATTTTCCTTTTTTTTTAAATTGTATAATATTTCAATCAATAACTAACAAGCAACGCTGCAAAGTCTCCGGAAGAATATAATGTAAATATACATTATATATACGTGGTGAAATATATTACATAATTTACATTTTGTAATATCGATAATGCCTTCTCTTTTAAACCCATAAATGTTACTACCCTTTACACAACTACGACAATGCAAACCATGTTTTATGATTTTGACATTTAGGCATGTTCATACCTTATAGTCCCTACCCATACTCCCTAAACCATTTCACCGATTAAATAAATGTTAGATAGATTATAAATGTTATTCTTTTTATATTCTAAAACACAAATGTAAATTTTATTGGGAATATGTAATAGTAGTCGGAATTTAGTTTTCAAACATTTTATGCTAAATAAGTAATTATTACTCACACAAATTGGCGAGCGTTTGATGAGTTTTTTTCAGTGGACGGCGCACTTCTGTGTTTTAATTTTAGGGATGTTTCGGTAATATAAAGTTTTATAAAGCAAAATAAATGTGTTAAAATAAATGCATGCAAATTAATATCATATAAATGCATCTTAAATTATAATAGTAGCAGCTGTTTTGGTGGTGGCTCCAGGGCCAGTTACTGCCGTGAAGCAGTAGTGTGCAAACATCACTGTGTTTTTGTCTGTATTTCAGTCTGAAGATTATACTAGCTCTTAGTGCCCACTAAGAGCTAGTATAATCACCGGGTATATGAGACTAAAGAACGAATTTTTCAGGGTGACACTCCGTAATGTTTTAGAGTAGCATTGCATTTGTTATGGTGAGCGTTTTGCTCGTCTCGTCACTTTATCAAATAAAAATTAAAAATAAAGACTGCCGACTTTTTTTGAAATATTTAAGTCTTATAATTATTTCTTATATTTACGCAAATATGCGACATTTGTCACCTCAGTCCCCCCGTGACCATGGTTGCTATAAGTACTCGAAACGTCGGGTTATAAATAGTTTAAAATTAACGCGATGAAATCCGTAAAAGTAGTTTTATTAAATATTTAAGTCCTTTTTATGTTACATATTTGATCATGACCTAAATATTGCCATCGTTACTTAATTAATTAATACGTTAATTTTTCCCCGCGAGGGCGAAAAGTAGG
The DNA here is from genome assembly GCA_019845155.1 of Luehdorfia chinensis. Lineage (NCBI taxonomy): Eukaryota > Metazoa > Arthropoda > Insecta > Lepidoptera > Papilionidae > Luehdorfia > Luehdorfia chinensis. Next base: position 6,579 of record JAHVAK010000296.1, read on the forward strand.
CTACATTAGTGGCCTCTGCCTACCCCGTAATGGGAAAAAGGCGTGACTGTATGTTTTTTTTACATAAGTCAATCCCAATTTGATTTATATAACAATTTACTACGATACGTTAAAAGTGCCATCGGTATGACCACAAGAGATCCTTCTGCTCACTAGTTTGAATTTCAAAGTGGCTATTAGCATATCTTGATTACTCATATACTCGTATATTACACTTTCGGAGTGATGAGCTGACTTCTATAGAGTTGAAGATTTATTAAGTACTATGCCAGCGACTTTGTCCGCGTGGTTATATATTCTATATCCATCTCCAAGATGCATGCTATCTTTGCGCCAATTTCCTTCAAGATCGGTTCAGCGATTAAACCGTGATAAGGAAACAAAACAGACAGAGAGACAGATAGAGTTACTTTCGAATTTCAATCGGTATTGTAGTTGAATTTTCTGGGTGGTGGCTTACCATGCCCGCGCGGCATAAGTCAGCCTGCTCCTGAAGTCTTGTATATCAGTACTTTGACCCTCGTCGGGAGGCGGGAAACTAACACTAGACACATGAGTGCGCGGGCCGTCCGTGTCTTGGCAATGGTGTCCTGAATGGTGTGGTTTCATAGACAACCTACGGTCAATGGTGACCCCAAGATACTTGACTGTGCTGGTCCAGTCCACGCTCTCGTCTCCCAGTTTTAATTTTGGTAGCAGTTTACTGGTAGGTCCCAGCACGATGTCCCGCGTCTTGTTGAAGTTCACCGACAACCTCCAGTCGGCGATTTAGGTCTTCGTAAGGTCGAGTGACTGTTGCAGTTTTCTAGCCGCGAATGCGGCGTTCATAGAGGTGGAAAAGTACGCGGCATCGTCGGCGTAGAGAGCGATCTTCGTATATTCGCCGCATGGAATGTCATCCTTCCTTCGACTGCCACCGCGAACCGGCGGTCTTCCAGGAACGATGCACAATGGCTTGGTTGATAGTCAGCAGTGACAGCTTGTACAGGAGTCCGTCGTGCCAGACTCTGTCAAATGCTCTCTCCATATCCAAGAGCACTGCAACCACGAACTCTCGCATTTATGATATTAATCGTATATATAGTTATTGATAGATTCCCCTTACGCCGCCACCACACGGCACATTCGCATATTGGTAATAAGAATTAGTTATAAGAGAAGGAATGTGTTTGACTTTTAACATTAAAAAGAATTATCACATTTTTTGTATAGAAATATAAACTTGTTGTTTTATACTGTCCACTCTTTGTGATTCCATTTTACTTAATGTATGAGTACTTAGGCTTGCAAACAATCAGATATAAGATTTTAATCTCTTGATTACCCTAGCAACTAATAGTGCATTAGGGTTGGTATCAAGTAGTCAGTTTTAAATTCATACTATTTACGTGTGGTGGCGGCTTAAGAGAATCTACCACCCCTACTCATCCCTTGGGTGTCATAAAAGTCGACAGAGGGAAAATTAAACCACGAGATGGGCAACAGCATCTTCCTGGAACATCTCAATAAATAAACTGCAGTTGCCAACTCGCTTGCCAAGCGTGGCAACTATGGCAAAACCCCCCAAAATAAGAGCTACAAACTTTTGTGAGCACTCTATTATATGTGATTGAACATTATATATCAGTTCAGCTGAAATTCATTAATGTTTTAATTAATAAAAATAAAGTAGTGAAATACGTGTAAATATAAATATAAGTGAAACCACATATAAAATTATAGAAATAAATAAGATTTCTATAAAATACGTATATCGTGTTAAGATTATGAATCAAAAGGTTTTACGTGTAGGCGGCAGGCATTCGCATGAATACGAGTATATCTTATTACCAAAAGTCGGGAGTTGATTTCGCTAGGCCGATTAATATCGTGTAACATTACCTTTATGGCAAAGATTATATTTGTCTACTAGCTGTGCCCGGCGGTTTCCACCGCGTGTAAAAGCCGACCCGATTTAAGGGTTTTGATTTTTTTTTGAACCCTTACAATTTTTCTAGAATTAAAGAAACCTTAGTTACCCGCTATAATATTAGCTATCTGTCAGTGACAGTCCAGCCGTTTCGGAGATTAGCCGGAACAAACAGACAGACAGACAAAAATTTTATAAACTTTCATAAGCATGAAAGTACTAAGTACTAATGAAAGTAGAGGAAGCTAAAGATGTGAGTCAGGATCGTAGCAAGTGGAAAGATGTGGTCTCTGCCTACGCCTCTTTCCCATAGGCGTAGACTCTATGTATGTATAAGCATTGGGTACTCCCCATTGCGTTCCTACGAGAAGTATAGTGACAGCATTGAATACTATAGTGTTGTTGTGCAGGAATAAAGGCTGTCCATACGATACCTTAGTCGCCTCTTACGACACCTCAGTAGGAAAGAGCTTTGCTACTCTGCCTGACACCTATCCACTAGACTGCGTTAATCATGCGTAGATAATTAGACGATGGAATAAATACACTCTGACAATGCCAACACTTTTGGCAGCCGAACATATCATAAAATTTATTTTAGACCAATTATACGAGTACTATCCGATCATTAAATATAATAGACATTGTGAAAGATCATTAGAAGGTTGCAGTTAAAAGCACAAAAATAATTTAAAAGGTGGTTTTGCACAATAATACTTAGGTAGGATTCCCATACAGGAACCCGTCTAGGTCACCCCAGGGCCAGTTATTCTGCCGTGAAGTAGTAGTGTGCAAATATTATTGTGTTTCATTTTGAAGGAGCTAGCGTAATCACTGGGATATGAGACTTAAGAACTGATGTCTCATGGTCACGGGCACAGTGTGGTGTCACACAGAAATATTCTGGGTGACACAGCATTTTTGTGGGCAGGCGTTGCGCTGACCATCAGGTGAACGTTTTGCTCGTTTCGTCTCTTTATCAATAAAAAAATATGATATTTGCATATGCATTCAATTTTATACCTCATAATCATTTGCAATAAATATGGCAATCGAATGTATTTTTTACACATTTAAAGCCAGGCTACTTTTAATAAGTAGTTCTTGAGCCAAGTATCCTTAAAACCATCTAACTAATACCTTAATTTTATGGTTCATAGTCCGTTGACTATAATTATATTATTGTAAAAGATTGTTGTTTATATTGTAATACTTTTTATAACATATATTTATAATGATTTCTTATATTTACGCGAACACTACACATTTAAATGAAACTAAGTTTACGGATTTTATCGCGTTTAATTTTATTACTATTTATAACCCGACGTTTCGAGTGCTTTACAGCACCCATGGTCACGGGAGGACTGAGGTGACAGATGTCCTGATGTCATAGTTAACCTGGGGTACCTTCAGCTTTTAATTATTATTTTTGGGTCCGATCTATGCAGAAAGAGCTAACTGTGTCTTGAAGTCTTGCAGTGTTATGCTTGGTTTTTGATTTAATTTTATTTATTATTGGATCCTAAGCTGGTGGTAATACCCAACCATCTTCTCTATTGAAATTAGGATGTTTTTTGATTTCAATAGCCTCGCGAATCATCCTTGGTAGGAATCGGTGTTCTTTTGCAAGGATCTGTGGTTTATCAAATCTGATGTAATGGTTGGGATGATCCAGAACATGGTCACAGACTGCAGACTTCCTAGAACGACGATGCTTCACGTCAGCTATGTGTTCTTTTACGCGGGTTTTAATCGATCTTTTTGTTTGGCCTATGTAAGAGAGACCACATTCACAATCTAGCTTGTATACTCCTGCGTCCTGTAGAGGGATGTTACACTTGACAGATGGTAAAAACTGACTTATCTTCTTCGGCGGCTTGAAGAATGTTTTTATGGAAGCCCGCTTCAAGATATAGCCAATCTTGTCCGTGACTCCTCTGACATAAGGTAGAACAGCAGGCACGCGCTCGACTGTGGCCGGTTTCACTCGGTCACTGCGACGTAGGCGCGGAACCCGAAGCTTGTTGTCGTGCAAAACTTGCTTGACATGTTGAAGCTCGGCGGCCAGGTGTTTCCTGTCACAGATTCCTCGTGCTCTCTGAAACAAGGATTTACCCACGGTAGCTAACTGTGATGGATGATGGTGAGATTCACCGTTTAAATATCTGTTAGTATGGGTCTTTTTTCTATACACAGTGTGACACAAGGTGTTATTAGGATTTCGAATTACTAAAACATCTAGAAAAGCTAAAGAGTTATTTGCCTCTAACTCCATTGTAAATTGAATTTTAGAGTTTAGGGAGTTAAGGTGGTCTAGAAATGCAGTTACTTTATCTGATGGTAAAATATAAATCTGATGGTAATATGTGTCTGATGGTACTTTACCATCAGATAAAGTAACTGCATTTCTAGACCACCTTAACTCCCTAAACTCTAAAATTCAATTTACAATGGAGTTAGAGGCAAATAACTCTTTAGCTTTTCTAGATGTTTTAGTAATTCGAAATCCTAATAACACCTTGTGTCACACTGTGTATAGAAAAAAGACCCATACTAACAGATATTTAAACGGTGAATCTCACCATCATCCATCACAGTTAGCTACCGTGGGTAAATCCTTGTTTCAGAGAGCACGAGGAATCTGTGACAGGAAACACCTGGCCGCCGAGCTTCAACATGTCAAGCAAGTTTTGCACGACAACAAGCTTCGGGTTCCGCGCCTACGTCGCAGTGACCGAGTGAAACCGGCCACAGTCGAGCGCGTGCCTGCTGTTCTACCTTATGTCAGAGGAGTCACGGACAAGATTGGCTATATCTTGAAGCGGGCTTCCATAAAAACATTCTTCAAGCCGCCGAAGAAGATAAGTCAGTTTTTACCATCTGTCAAGTGTAACATCCCTCTACAGGACGCAGGAGTATACAAGCTAGATTGTGAATGTGGTCTCTCTTACATAGGCCAAACAAAAAGATCGATTAAAACCCGCGTAAAAGACACATAGCTGACGTGAAGCATCGTCGTTCTAGGAAGTCTGCAGTCTGTGACCATGTTCTGGATCATCCCAACCATTACATCAGATTTGATAAACCACAGATCCTTGCAAAAGAACACCGATTCCTACCAAGGATGATTCGCGAGGCTATTGAAATCAAAAAACATCCTAATTTCAATAGAGAAGATGGTTGGGTATTACCACCAGCTTAGGATCCAATAATAAATAAAATTAAATCAAAAACCAAGCATAACACTGCAAGACTTCAAGACACAGTTAGCTCTTTCTGCATAGATCGGACCCAAAAATAATAATTAAAAGCTGAAGGTACCCCAGGTTAACTATGACATCAGGACATCTGTCACCTCAGTCCTCCCGTGACCATGGTGCTGTAAAGCACTCGAAACGTCGGGTTATAAATAGTAATAAAATTAAACGCGATAAAATCCGTAAACTTAGTTTCATTTAAACATATTTTAGTTAATTAGTGCAGGTATAAAAAGTGACTTCACCGATTCCTTCATTCCGCGAATCTATTGGCCCGCCCTTGTATACGGGTAGGAACGTGTTCGTGTATTGAATAAATTATATTATAAGAATAATTCGAAAATATCGCTCTAAGATTAAAAACAATCATTTTCCGTAGAATACATAGTATAACATATATTCAAAGCTTCATCAAAATCAGAGCAATTAAATTTTACCATCCAAATAGCTCGCGGTCACATAGCGACGGTTTTATTTATACAGGTATAGAGGTAGATCGCGACAGAATACTGAAGTACAGTTAAAGTACAGTAAGTATTGTCAAATGTACAATGTCCCAAAATGTTGTCATTTAGTTGTATTTATTAAATATGTATTTAGAAGGTTTAAGATGTAAAAGCAGTATAATGATAGACTGTGGATTTGAAAGGGATTAAGATAGGGTTGTATACATTTTTCTTACCGGCGACCTGAACCGATATATCATGTTGGTGCCGGTGTTAAAGGATCTGCGTAGTAATACAACTTCCTCGTGGAGATAGTGCCTTAGTCGGTTTGCACAATGACACGTCGGTTAATTTACGGATCAGGAAGAGTTTGTTTGGCTCAACTCCGGTGTTACAAGCACAAACTAGAGCGTCGCCAGCCAATACAAACAAATATAGGTCAGGGGTGCCGATTTAAGACGGCAACAATTACCGTATATTGTTATAAGTTGTCTTGGCATTAGGTAAACAAATCGAGTGTAGTGTCTTGTGGCGGTTGTATAGGCGAGCTGCGTCTGTATCGATGCGACTTATAGTTCTAGTTGATGGGCGTTTTATAGATGTAGATGTCTGCTGGGATTGCATGGAGGCCCTTGAGATGGCTTATGTTCGGAGATAGTCGTACTGATAAGTGTTGGATCCGCAGTATTGTGTTTTTGAGGTGTTAAAATTTCATCAGCAGCATTGGTTACATGCGGAAAGTTTGACTCACGCTTTATTAGTTTTGCCCAAGTCGGGTCCCTTCATGACAAGGCTGCAGCTTGTCTGCCATCCAATGTTTTATTTATCATAATTTTAAGAAAACTTAAAGCTAATTTCACAAATTATTAGCAATATAAATACGTAAAGCCATTTAATGGTTTCCACTAATAAATCAAATCTAGAAAGGCTAAATAAGAAACGTAAACAGACAGACGAAAACAATAAAGAGATGATATTTACTATCAATTCAATACAGTAAAAGGAATGTGTGTAGTTAATATTGAAAAATACATCAAATAGAAAAAGTCCTGTAAGTAAACTAAACGTACTTATTACTAAGCTGTCGCTTAAGTTGACAACTAGTGGTATTAAATAAGTCAACATCGTGTTCTTTTTCATATCGTCGAAACTTTTATGTTATATAGCAAAAATATTAAATATTACTCTATTTTACTTTCCCAACTATACTCGGTGTGTGATACAAACTCGATCAAAAGGCACAATACTCAAAGTCACTTTCCTATCTGACGGCTATTATATAAAAATAATAATAAATCAGCAATCAGATGTGCAATTTCTATAAACATATATATACTCGTATATTCTATAGCATAACTAAAGTATGTAGTTGTCATAGTCAATATGCAAAGTCTCAACATGCATTAGACCCGTAATGTCCTATGCATGCGTCGCGTTCGCACACGCGACGGGCAATCATATAAAGAAATTGCAGGCGGTGCAAAACAGAATCTTGCGAAGTGCCACCGGAGCCGGCTGGTACCAACGCAATGTCGACCTTCACAGCGACTGTGAAATGCCCGTACTCTCTGAACACTTCAGAGAAGTATCACGGCGGTTTTTCGAAAAAGCCGCGGTTCATCCAAACCCGCTGGTGGTTAAAGCAGCTAATTATCGATGCAATAAAAACGCGACCGAACGCAAACGTCGACCGCGAAATGTGCTAGACGACACGGACGTCTCAGCACTCCCTGACCACGATACGGTCAGCCACGATCCGAACAACACTGTACACACAGTTAATAGTTTCAACATCACACGCACAACGTCGCGCGACCGCCGTAGAGAGCGGCGCGCAGCTATCGTCCATAACACCGCGTACACCAGATACACCCGTGTTCCAGGGCGGTTCTCACCGCCCAGAGTTTCCGACACACAAGTCGACAGTCCGAACGGAGGCCCGCAGTCTCCCTCGGACGGTCATTAGATGACTTCATATAATAAATTTATGGAGATATTCACTGTAGCGCAAGCACGCTAGCGAACGCAACGGTCCGAACTTAGATGTTTAGTAGGAGTTTATATTTATGTATCTATGTTTTGGGTCAAACCAAACCTGGCACGCGGGCCCGGGCCCGCGAGCACAGCATCCGATGAAGCTGTAAAAGCCAAAAGGCTAACAGCGATTACATCACCGAAATATACGCAAAGTCTCAAAAATGTTGGCTTGACCATTTAAAATATATTAGGTTTTTTAACTTTGAGTGCCTCTCACTGTAATGTTATGATTTTGCACTATGTCCTTTATACCTAGGACAAATTGATATCATCACTGGCAATACGCACTGGTTACCTGTATGTCAGTTTATATTTGTACAACGTTAGAATTACATGTAAATTAACGGAAAGGCAATAGGTCTCTCCGAACGTTTATTGCTTCCATTAACTCCGGGTCACTAATAGAGTTAGAAAATGGGGTCAGCTTCATTTGAAAGACAATGATCTATTGAGGGCAATGTTATACGAAGACCGGACAAAGAATTTTCTTCTACGGACAAACCAGCTTCCTTCATAATGTATTTAAATTCATTCTATGTGGATAACTTAATGAAATGACTTCTACTAGCACAATTTTATTTATTAAACTAGCTGCGTAAAATATATTAATAAAACATTGCACATATGTAAATATTAGTTGTCCGGTGCACTGGAATTTCGGTATGGAACTATGTGACGAACTGAGCGAATCGTTCACCCGACGGTAAGTGCAAGGTCTGCCCATAACAAATTCCATGTCACCCAGAACACATCCGTGTTGCAACGCACTCATTAATCTGATCAATTCTTGAGTCTCATATGGCCAGTAATTACAGTAGCTACTAGTGGTCTTCACACCGAAACTCACTAACGTTTTCACACTTCTTCTTGACGGCAATATCCATTTTTTTATAGAGCGAAGGTAAACGAGCCTGCGGCACACCTGATGGTAAGTGATCAGTGCCGCCATACCAATTATAATACTGTCATTGCGCTGGTACACACCTAGATGGATTGCATAGTAATCCTACTACCAGCACTAAGGAAGAAGTAAATGTTTGAAAATAATGTGATTTTTGATTCTATTAAAATGTCGATTCATTTTAATAAAGAGTGGAAGCGTGTTTAAGGCATTCTGAAATATTTCTATGGTTGTCAGAAATTTGAGGAATTTGAAATATTATTGCAACATTTTATATGATTAATGTTTTAAATTATACACGCTGGTTCGAATAACTAAGTTATAGTTCCCGCACTGATACAATCTGACCTTTAGTTGTTACGGGGCCTACACATCTGTCGCTCGAAAATCTCAGCGTGACTTCATTCGCCTAGTTAAAATTAATATATATTAATATTACCTTATAGCTTTAGAAGAAAGTGGCTATGTATAAAATCGCGCCGATCAATGCAAAATAGATGAGCTATTAAGTGCTTATGTATTTGCGCGATAATAATCTGCAGGATAAATACTCGTAATTAGGTTATGTAAATACTCGTATATTCATGGAAACTATATTTTATGTGGAACAAACGAAATGTTATAGGGAATATAGATATTAATAAAATTATTCGTCCACAAGTTGTTTCTACATACATACATAAAGTCACGCCTTTTTCCCATAAAAGGGGTAGTCAGAGACCACTCCCGTAGCTCATTTTTCGTCCTCGTGAAAAACGAGGCGTGATGGGTGGCGAACCTGAACGAACGCGAACGTGAAAAAATTCTTACTCCCAATTGCGTTCCCACGAGCAGTACAGTGACAGCATGAATATCATGGTGTTATTCTGCACGAATAAAATCTGTCCGTATAATAACTTAGTCGCCTCATACGACATCGCAGTAGAGAAGAGGTAGGTGCTATTCTAGTCTGCCGGACAAATATCGGCTTATCTGCAGCGTATATAATACTAAGGTATTGTACAGACAGCCTTTATGCATACTGATTAAAATCATAATATGCAATGCTGTCACTATACTGCTGTCGAAATACATTTTTTTTGACTCGTACGAGTATCAAAATGGCGGCGACTTGGTTCGCCACTAGGCACGTTTCTTTTCCCGCAGGGGGGTGTCTCTTTTCTGTATGTATGTTTGTATGAATGCAGATAATATACGACAGTATGGGTACTAAACAGGACTTCTATGTTTTTTTTATTGCATAAAGTGATGAAACGAGCAAAACGCTCACCTGATGGTAAGTGCAACGTCTACCCATAACAAATGCTGTGTCACTCAGAAAATTTCTCTGTCACACCACACTGTGCCCATCACCCTGAGACATAGGTTCTAGAGTCTCATATGCCCAGTGATTACGCTAGCTCACAGTGCCCTTCAAACCGAAACACAGAAATGTTTGCACACTACTGCTTCACGGCAGAATAACTGGCCCTGGGGAGGAATCCTACCACCTACCACTACCACTGTATTTGGAGGCGAAGTTATTCGCGTCTATATATCAATGGCATTGGGGGTTAAATAAATAAATAATAAATAAAAGGTTAAGTAAAAGGACTTTTTTACTTTTTTAACCTTGTGGTAAGTTCAACGTCTGCCCATAACAAATGCTGCAAGAACATTTCTGTGTGACATCACGCTGCGCCCGTCACCCAGAGACATCAGTTCTAAATATCGTATGCCTGGTGATCACAGTGCCCTTCTAACCGAAACACAGTTATGTTTGCACACTAGTGCTTCACGACTCCTCCTTTGTTGTCCGTGTGTAAATAGGTATCTACATGTACAAAGAATTTCGCCGCGAAAAAAAATAACGTAGGTCGAATAATAATAAAATAATTATATTGTATGTCGCTACAAGTTCATCAGAAACATTATTTATTGAATAAGATAATAATTCAACAATTTAATATAGGATATACGCCATCAGAGTGTAACAACCTCGCTTAATAGCACGTAAGCGGTTAGTGACACAAAGCCTTCCTTCCCTACGGGGCAATTTACTTTATGCTTTAAACTCGTAAGTAGTTTCGTCCATAGTAACAAAACGATTCAAAAAATCATCTGCATCGGCTTCAAATAACTCCAAACAGTCGCGTGAAATAGTCAATCGCGTCCTTTTTTGTTCAACTGAAAGCAGTCGCGGAACCCACCTCGCAGACACCTTGTGGAAACCCAACTCGTTGACAATGATGTTTTGAGTTCGTTCATAAGAGATGCCTATAATCTCGGCTATCTCTCTAATTTTTAATCTGCGGTCTCCCATTATTAAATCAAGTACTTTTTTAATATTTTCGTCAGTAGTTGACGTCGAAGGCCTTCCAGAGCGGGGTTCATCTTTCACACTCTCTCTACCACGCTTAAATTCTGCTATCCATTTTTTGACGGATGAATATGACAGAGCACAATCGCCTAATGTACTGACCATGTCATCATGGATGGCTTTTGATGATAGCCCCTTCTTATGGAGGTACTTAATGACGGCACGCTGCTCTATTTGCTCTATTCGCGGATATTATGACCGATTACTTTGTTAATAAATTTATAAAATCACAACTAATTATCGCACACGTTTCGAACTTCACACAATGAACTAGTCTGAACTGAACTAAATAATGTGGGTAGATTTGATTTTTAGAATTGAATAGATCTGTGTTAGGCCGAGTACTTTTCAATCCACCTAGTATCATTAATATTTTGTACTCAACGTTTATGTGATCTAAATGGTGTAGTGGAGGTATACTTGAATATTATTTTAAGCTTAAAAAAATGTCTAATAACGTAACAACCCATAAATGTCCCTAAACTTGACACAGGCCTCTGAAAGAATTTGCCATGCTACTACAGTGCGGGTTGGCGACTTGTTGGCGAATTATTTTCTTTTCTTAGACATGTAACAACAGCTGAGCACAGGCCGCCTCTCATTTTTTAAGAGGGTTTTGGACCTGGAAAGAGTGCGCCACACTGCTCCAATGAGAGTTGGTGGACTTCACATGTCTTCGAAATATTTTTATTCCTCAGACATGCAGGTTTCCTCACGATCTTTTCCTTCACCTACGAGCATACGGTAAATCAATACTTACTCGTAAAATAATATTGACAATTTTTAGTGGTTCCAACCATCCAACCAAGTGGTTTAGATCATTCGGGTATATCATATTACATACATATTCAGGGATAATCTTTAAATTCGTTTTCTTTTTTAGCAGGCTATATGAGGAATACAGCTTCCTGCAAGGATCTCACCAAGCTATGTAAAAAATAAATCACTGTAAATTCTGTTGCATATCACATATGCACTATATATCTAAGAAATGACAATATTTAATTTCATCAAGCTCCTTATTTTCGTTTTATATATGTGCAAAATACTATTTACTTAAATATATATAAAACCATACAAAATAATCTTTATTGCCAGGCCATCTATTATTACAGGAGTTAGTAGTAAGCAATAATGACAGTGGTAAAATCAATTTAATCTCAATTCAAATCATATCGATACTCAGTAACTGCAGGAAATCATGTGACAGTTATATATATTATTTAATAAATATGAAAATTTGGTAAGTATGGTGTGTGAACATGAATTATTTTTTTATTGAAGAAAGTGACGAGTCTACAAAAATAATGTAAAATTGTGTAAACCTATTTCAATCCACCATTTTTGTCTATGTAAAAGGTCTACTCTTTTAGTAACGATGATCGACGATGGTCTATGCCGCAGGTTCCGGGTTCGTATCTTAGCCGGAGCCAAAGTTTAAAAAAATGTTTCCTTTTTATAACTTACATTTTCTATTTAATAGTATTCGTATTCTTCAATAAATTTATCCTATCCTATCTTCAGTAGTGGACCAGTGATAGCCTGAAATGATGATGAAGTTCCATACATCGTAAAATAAACAACAAAAAAACAAGAGGCAATAAGCACCTCATTTAAAGTAATATATTACTCTGAAAGTGCCACTCTGATACTAATGTTCTTCCTGCTAAAAAGCTAAACGATCACATTGCGAAAACGATTCATTTTGCCCCAGAATTACCGATAAATGCGCACAATAGAGCTGAGTATTATAATGTTCCTAATTTTCGTCGGTTTAAGAAAATCGGATCCTTTTCGTTCAAGATAGTCTGTACAATTTTAGAGTACGGTGTTAGCACGTATTGCTGAAGGATACTAAAAAGTTGCTGTTGTACGCTTTTACAATGAATCTGGTATAAACAATGTCTTTACAATTTACTGAGTATCTAAATATTTCCAAAAAAAAAAATAGAATTATAAATGAAATAAATTATTGAATTACTGACATCCGTAACATATACAAGTTTGTCTATTCTGTACAAATCTAACCACGTAAACATTTTTTTTAATAATTCTGTCCAGACATTTTAAATAGTATAATTTCACATTCTACTGAGCATAACCTAGCATTTTAGAGGCCTTCCATTCCAGGTCACCGCGAAACTGAACGTCACCCGATATGTCAACGTCAAGGATTCCGGTAGTGACTGAGGCAACAATGGGAGTCGCGAAATGAGGAGATACGACAACGGTTACTTTTTAGCGGTATAAGCGCAAACCTGTGTCTTCTTAGGGTTGAATTGCACTTAATTATGTCAGACCCGATCCGAGATTTTGACTAACAAAATCTCTGTTTCACACACAAGTTTGTTCCGGCACTCCCGAGTTCGTGAAATATTAGCACAATCGGTGTATAAGGCATCACTAGTGCTGTCGTTTGCATAGCAATAAATGTTACTAATTTGAAACATATCATTGATTTGCTGAAGAAACATCTGTACATAGATATAGAGTCCGAGGACGCACCGTCAACGACCGGTTAATGCCCCGTCTGTGAGAAAACTGGTAACCCAATTGCATAATTTCTCGGAAAGCCCATAGGAAGGGAGCTTTGAGAGAAGCGCTTATTGCCAGACCCGATCAAAGGCCATTGCCAAGGCCTCTATTTCAAGGCAGACGTTGCACCAGGTGAAAGTATTGCACGTCTCGTCACTTTATCCAATAAAAAAAACGTCTGCCAACCACAGCAACACATCGCAGACACAGCTCTAGCCTAGTGTCGGCACAACACGTGCTTCTTAGTCACCCACCTCAGCTCAGCCACCGAGGATTATCATCGGCGGCCTCTCTCCTTAGGCTAACTGCTGAGGCATGAACACTATTTTCATACGTCTCGAACTGAACATCGAGTCGTCAGTGCGACTTTATACGGCTTCACCGTATCGCCAGACTACACATTATCGCCTAACGTCACAAGATCTGCACGCTAACTGCGATATCCAGTCTCGGTCGGGGAGCGGTGATATAGCAACATCTATATCGCCACTTGAGAAGCTTAAGAAATATTTTATACGTCCAACATTGCGCTATTAAATTTTCTTAGATGCGAACTATATATACGACATTTAAAGATGTCTACGACGAATACGACGTCCCCAGACCACCCGATCTGGCTACCCTTTCTACATAGCATAAATAGCTATCCTTTCTCTTGGCGTAACATGCGCCAAATCATATCTAGGCGGGGGCACCCCAGTGCCTGCTCTTTGTGCTTGCTGCGTAACTTAAAATTCCACCCACATCATTTATATGGCTGGCATTCTACCACTGTGCGTTTTTTAATAAATTTTCTGCCACGCACTCACTTTATGGATCGGTCCGGAAAAACCTTCAAAATAGAGCTTACTCTATTCTCAAAGACTGGCAGCGCACTCGTAATTCTTCTGGTATTGCAGATTTCATGGGCGGTGGTGATCATTGCTCGTTTGCTCTATCTTCTACAAAATAATAAGTGTTTATTAAATTATCTGATTATATATCCATCCAATATTATTTATTAGTTACTGTGTTAGGCGGTTAACACTTCTTTTTATTCCACATTTAAATCTCGTTTTAATTGTTCTAAAGAGTTTTTTATATTTTCCTTTTTATTTTAAATTGTATAATATTTCAATCAATAACTAACAAGCAACGCTGCAAAGTCTCCGGAAGAATATAATGTAAATATACATTATATATACGTGGTGAAATATATTACATAATTTACATTTTGTAATATCGATAATGCCTTCTCTTTTAAACCCATAAATGTTACTACCCTTTACACAACTACGACAATGCAAACCATGTTTTATGATTTTGACATTTAGGCATGTTCATACCTTATAGTCCCTACCCATACTCCCTAAACCATTTCACCGATTAAATAAATGTTAGATAGATTATAAATGTTATTCTTTTTATATTCTAAAACACAAATGTAAATTTTATTGGGAATATGTAATAGTAGTCGGAATTTAGTTTTCAACATTTTATGCTAAATAAGTAATTATTACTCACACAAATTGGCGAGCGTTTGATGAGTTTTTTTCAGTGGACGGCGCACTTCTGTGTTTTAATTTTAGGGATGTTTCGGTAATATAAAGTTTTATAAAGCAAAATAAATGTGTTAAAATAAATGCATGCAAATTAATATCATATAAATGCATCTTAAATTATAATAGTAGCAGCTGTTTTGGTGGTGGCTCCAGGGCCAGTTACTGCCGTGAAGCAGTAGTGTGCAAACATCACTGTGTTTTTGTCTGTATTTCAGTCTGAAGATTATACTAGCTCTTAGTGCCCACTAAGAGCTAGTATAATCACCGGGTATATGAGACTAAAGAACGAATTTTTCAGGGTGACACTCCGTAATGTTTTAGAGTAGCATTGCATTTGTTATGGTGAGCGTTTTGCTCGTCTCGTCACTTTATCAAATAAAAATTAAAAA
Source organism: Luehdorfia chinensis (assembly GCA_019845155.1). Classification (NCBI taxonomy): domain Eukaryota; kingdom Metazoa; phylum Arthropoda; class Insecta; order Lepidoptera; family Papilionidae; genus Luehdorfia; species Luehdorfia chinensis. The sequence goes on from JAHVAK010000296.1 coordinate 21,956, forward strand.
TAAAGACTGCCGACTTTTTTTGAAATATTTAAGTCTTATAATTATTTCTTATATTTACGCAAATATGCGACATTTGTCACCTCAGTCCCCCGTGACCATGGTTGCTATAAGTACTCGAAACGTCGGGTTATAAATAGTTTAAAATTAAACGCGATGAAATCCGTAAAAGTAGTTTTATTAAATATTTAAGTCCTTTTTATGTTACATATTTGATCATGACCTAAATATTGCCATCGTTACTTAATTAATTAATACGTTAATTTTTCCCCGCGAGGGCGAAAAGTAGGCTACATTAGTGGCCTCTGCCTACCCCGTAATGGGAAAAAGGCGTGACTGTATGTTTTTTTTACATAAGTCAATCCCAATTTGATTTATATAACAATTTACTACGATACGTTAAAAGTGCCATCGGTATGACCACAAGAGATCCTTCTGCTCACTAGTTTGAATTTCAAAGTGGCTATTAGCATATCTTGATTACTCATATACTCGTATATTACACTTTCGGAGTGATGAGCTGACTTCTATAGAGTTGAAGATTTATTAAGTACTATGCCAGCGACTTTGTCCGCGTGGTTATATATTCTATATCCATCTCCAAGATGCATGCTATCTTTGCGCCAATTTCCTTCAAGATCGGTTCAGCGATTAAA
>JAHVAK010000297.1:0-127641 GCA_019845155.1 Luehdorfia chinensis
GCGTGATAAGGGAACGTTGCAGTGTGGTTGAAGATGTAGTGAAAAAAATAGAGAAAGGCATGCTTAGATGGTTTGGACACGTAGAGAGGATGAATGAAAGGAGATTGACGAAAAAGATTTATGAGGCAAGTGTGAATGGAAAAGCCGGTAAGGGTCGACCTAGGCGTACGTATCACAATCAGATCGGTGAACTTTTGAGGAAAGGTCACGTTAAAAGTACCCGCAACCGACGAGCGTGTGTGAAAACGCTAATGAAAGTAGAAGAAGCTAAAGATGTGTGTCAGGATCGTAGCAAGTGGAAAGATGTGGACTCTGCCTACCCCTATGGGAAAGAGGCGTGACTGTATGTATGTATGTAATTTAACTGCATCTTTATATAACATTTCATAAAAAAACACCTTCCTTCAAAATTTCACCTATGTAGAGACAATAGATTCAAAATAAAATGGCTGACGGACAGACGGACAGGACGAAATTATAAGGGTGTCGTTTTTACTACGAAACCCTAATAGGACGACGTTGTATTATTCTTTTTACTTCGACATTAAATACTCATTCGTTTTGAAACTCAAGTCGTGTGTATCATTTCAAGTAACGCATGCTGTAAATATTACTAAAAGTATTCTTAGAATAATCCGACTGCTCTGGCTATCTTGTAGACGTACAGTTGGTCACGAGTCCAGGGCCTCCGACCAGCCAAATGCTGAGGCGCAGTGCCTAAGTATTATGGATCTTTCTAAGTAGATTGGATCAAAAAAAAACACATCAGTTTCTTAGTTCAACGCATAATTTACCACGCAAAAGAAACAGTCCTTCAATGAAGGGACATACGTACTGAAGTTTTCATTCGCGTTTTTTTTTGGCTTTCCTAAAGGGTATAAAACTATATGTGCCCAAGTGCTTTTGAATGTTCTTAGATGGCCTCATAAGAAGTAAGAAATATTTTAAGTACTAAAAACATCACGACAATCGCTATCGATAGAGAAAGTCAATGCCTAAAATCCAAGGGCTGTATGGCGGCATAGTGGCGCGGCTGTGGTCCCGCGACGGTCGCGCGGGCGGCGTTTCCACGCGGCCCTCAGCCGCGTTAACGCCAACACAGGTATACGGTAACCCTAAACACCACCATGGGACAAATTGCAGGTGCCGAATGTGCCCCAAACGACGACGATGAAGAACCCCGCATTCACGTCAACCCTACTGAACAGTCCCTGGTAAGAAAATGTAAGATTAAATGAGTGGATTTGAAATGCTTTATTATTTTTTAAGAAATAATAAGAAGTACATTTTCAGAATCATTATGTGCGTTACTTTATTGTTATACTCAATGTTTACTAGTATGAGTAAGAATAATAAAAGCATTACATAAATATTCGAACTACTTTTTTGAATTTGAGGAATTTTTTTGGATACTAATACAGGTACTCCTTATCGGAAAATACAGATACAAAACACAAAATTTATCAGAATTTTATAAAGAGAGACCATGGCTTACCCTTTGTAAAAAAATTGTAATTGTAAGCTTATTAGACATCTGAAATATTTTTACAATTTTGAACTTTTCCAATTTTGGTCTTTCTTGAGTTCATGAATTATTATTATCAAATGTATCATCGCAAATTACCTCTGTGTTACACGGTGCTTATATAAAATATTCTCTATCCTTGGTTCAACAACGCTACTGCCTTGTGCCTGCAGTGCAGTGGTGAATAATATAATTATTTAATCAAAAAACCGACTTCCGAATTCCAGTTTCATGATCTTCTCATCTGAACTTGAGGGGTTGCATTTTATATGGGATCACAATAACGGTACCACGTCTCAAAAAAAGAATTAAAAATCAGTTCATAAACAAATATGTGTGCAGTTCACACACGGTAAAAGTGAAACCTTCAGAAAACTCAATTTCGAGAAATCGAGGAGTAGGATAACTGTAGGGTTTATTTATTCTAATATTGTTACCAAATTCAAAAGATATTTTAAAGTCAAAGTCAAATGCTTTCAATAAAACCAATTTTACGGATTTTATCTCATTTAATTTTTAAGTATTTAGAACCCGACGTTTCGAGCGCTTTACAGCACCCATCGACACGGGGGGACTGAGGTGACAGATGTCCTGATGTCATAGTTAACCCTGGATACTTTCAGCTTTTAATTATTATTTTTTGTTTGACCTACACAGAAAGAGCTTTCTGTGTCTTGAAGTCATGTAGACTTGGCATGCTTTGTTTTAGATTTAATTTTATTAATAATAGGATCCCAAACCGGTGACTATCACCGATTGTCAATGTGGTCTCTTTTACATAGGGCAAACTAAAAGATCAATAAAAACCCGCGTAAAATAACAAGTAGCTGATGTGACGCATCGACGCTCTAGGAAGTCCGCAGCCTGTAACCATGTTCTGGATCATTCCAAACATTACATTAAATTTGATGGACCTAAAATCTTTGCAAAAGAACACCGATTCCTACCAAGGATTATTCGTGAGGCTATTGAAATAAAAAAAACATCATTATTTCAATAAGGAATATGGTTTGGTTTTTTAACAGCTTGAGATCCTATTATTATTAAAATTAAATAAAAAACCAAGCATACCTCTGCAAGACTTCAAGACACAGTTAGCTAATATAATAATCTCTATTCTCACGTTTTTTAATAATTAAAAGCTGATGGTTCCCCGGGTTAACTGTGACATCAGGTCATCTGCCACCTCAGTTCTCTCGCCAGGGAATATTGTTTATTTTTGCCTCAGTCCTCCCGTGGCAGTGGGTGCTGTAAAGCTCTCGAAACATCGGGTTATAAATAGTTAAAAATTAAACGCGCAAAAATCTTGTCATTTTCTAATTTTTTGATCGCACCATTATATTTTGGTTATAGACAAGCAATTACACAGCTCTTGACCTTTTTTTATAATTTTTGACGATAAAGATGCGTGAAATAAAATATAAATGTCAGCTCTTCATAATTACTCTATAATAAATTCAATTGCCAGATTGCCACCACCATGGATCTAATTTTCCCGCCACAAGTTTACACATTCTCTCGTACGCACTTGGCGCTAGTTTGTTTTGTTGAAAAACAGTTGTCGGTTTGGCGGCGCGAGAGGCGGTGTTATTACCTTGGTTTCGTGTCATTTATAGATAAAACGAAACGTATCAGTATTCGGAATAGCCGTCGCAGGCACATCTGTCAATGTTGTTTTGTCTAAAGTAAATAAAAAATATTCAATCATATTCAAATTATGGTTGGTGGAAACTCTTGATACTGTTTCATTAAAGTTTTTGTAAATATTTTTTTACCTACGTCAGATTAACATTATGGGGTTGTGTAATTAGTTTTTTGTTTTGTCAGTATTAATGAACAAATTTTAGGGAGTCAGCACTTTACATAGTGTGTATTCGAACATTGTTTAGTTGATATACATCTAGTGGCAATCTCTTATTTTTGCTGAGCTGTGGCTAAAGATATGTGTGGTCTAGCTGTCGTGATGAAAGCCCAAACCCTTTTTATTGATCAATTCCGGCCGCATTTTCTCAACTTCTTTATTCTCATCAGTTGTTGGCAGTAGATCCGAATCGATGGTTCTGCCCGGCTGTAAAAGCTGATAATGAACAATTCTTACTATACACACAACATCATCTTATTGCCAGTTAACCCAGGTTTTGGCACAGTCTGTGAAGCCTGACCATTTTTCGCACGTTCTTGGCGTACGTGATCCACTTTTCATCACCAGTTATCAATCTCTTCAAAAACGGTCCAGTTTCATTACGTCTCAATAAAGAATCGGTCTCAATAAAGACTCGCAAATGTGTACACGGTTCACTAGCTGTGGCACCCAACAAATATCGAGCTTTTTGGTGTCCCCAGCTTTTTTAAATAGGTCAAAACTGTTTTGTGGTCAATTCCTAGTTCTTCAGCTATGTACTGATATGCCGATCTTGCTCTATTTTTTCAAAAATGGCGTCCATTTTATCCGTATCCGTAACAGGACGACCAGAGCGAGGTGCATCTTTGACATGAAAATTCCCGGATTGAAAACGCTTAAACGAACTTTGCTACTCTTACTGACACTGCATTAGGTCCATAAACGTCACAAACGTTTTTCGAGCCCGGCGTTGCATTTCTACACTCACTTTAGATTCACTCATTTTGACAAATAGAAAAACAAATGAAAAATAGTTATAAAGAACATTTTACTAATTTGTTTCTTTTCTTGAAATGTAACCTTTTTAATGTCATCAATACCAGCCAGATACAAATAGTACAGCCAAAGAGATTTTATTACAAGTTTATACATACTATACTCATTATTTTCGTGTGTACTTTTCACTGAAGAAAATTATTTTTTTGTAACGCATCTTAAAGATAATATTACATAATTACTCGCTCACGTAACACACATTACAAACATGCATTTGTGAGTCGTACACTACAAATGCGTAATTATTTCAGTACTTACTATTTTATTTTGTTTCTTCTCGGTTTATATTACTCATTTTTTAATTTCGCTTGAATTGTGTTATTGTTTACCCTATTTGAATTTGCCTATTGATGACCCACAGGTCTCTCATTTTTTTGAAAGGGCTTTGGAGCTGGGAAATGTCCACCACGCTTGCTTCGACACGGGTTGGCAAACTTGACATGTCTTCAAAGTATTTTTATTAACTAATTAAGTTATTTTATAACTGCCCAAATACCAGTACCAATATTATGAAACTATATATATATATATATAGAGCCGTGGTAGCTCAGGGGCTAGGCACTCGCTTTAAATTTCATAGTACGCGAGTGACCTGGGTTCGATTTCCGGTGCCGGCACCACTAAAATTGTTAATTGCAATTTTAAGTGCTGATTTACCACGTTCTCGGCGGTGAAGGAAAACATCGTGAGAAAACCTGCATGTCTGAGGAATAAAAAATATTTCGAAGACATGTGAAGTCCGCCAACCCGCATTGGAGCAGCGTGGCGGATTCTTCCTAGCTCCAAAACCCTCTCAGAAATGAGAGGAGGCCTGTGCTCAGTAGTGGGACATTTATAGGCTGAAACTTTACTTTACTTATATATATACGAGTATATATATATATATCCGTGATAATACATCCCACATCTTAAAAAATAGATTTCCATATTTATAAGCTAGGGTCTATGAAGTCAAAACGTAATATTTTTATCAAGTTCTTTATTAACTGAAATAATAAAATAAAAATTATTTGAAAGTCTTTTAGGGAAATCCACGTCAATAGTACCTGCAACCGACGAGCTTGTACGAAAACACTAATGAAAGCAGAAGAAGCGAAAGATGTGTTTCACAATCGTAGCAAGTTGAAAGATGTGGTGTCTGCCTATAAGAATGGGAAAGAGTCGTGGTTGTATGTATGTATGTAATTAAACTTAACTTAAAACTGAAATATCTAATGGGTCCGTAGGTATTATAGATGAGTTTTTGAACTGTCAGCCAGAGAGGTGCCCGTTGAACGGCGGAGACCTGCGCTTGCTGTATCGACCGCTTGGATGCTAGAGTTGGGCTTTCTTCATATATATATCGATAAGGAATTATGTTGTTTTAACTAAAACCTGAATTCTGTTATCGAAAGGTTTATTTAAATTGTGAAATTATAGATATTAATGAAATACTTAGACATAAACCAATTAGTAATATTTAATTATCTACTCAAAAACGTAATTCCACGCCGCAGGTCCAAACATGCTAATGCGAATGCTCAATCATCAGAACTTGATCAAATTTTATGGGACCACGGTTACGGTATCCCCTTTCTAATGAAAAAGAACCATTGGAATCCGTTCATAAACAAAGAAGTTATTCCCGAGCATACACAAATATATACTCGTATAAAAACAGACGAATTGAGAACCTCCCCCTTTTTTGAAGTTGGATAAAAATAATCACAATATTTAAGTAGTGACGTTGTTTTTGAGCATCCCTAACATTTGTTTAGTCTTTTGTGTGATATTGAGATTTTTATGAGTTAGATGATAGTTGTAAACTCAGATCGGCAACCTGGTATAACAACCAATTTTAACGATTCGTGATACAACTTCTTAATTAAAGCCGATATTAAAAATGTACCTATCACTCCGTTGAAGAAACTGTCAAAAAGAACCGATATTTATATTTTTATTATTGATATTTTTACTATCTAGGATTTTCAAATGTACTCGTAGCTTTAACTCCTGTTATACACAATTTAGTAATAGTTTAGTACCTTATTTTAGCGCATATTCCCCCAACTATTAGGCTTAAATAAAATAGTTAGTTTGAAACTTTATTATTTTTCAAAGCCTGTGTAACGATATGTCACACGCTTATGTACACTGATTTTTTTTCATGCCTCAGTTACAAAGGTGTGCCACCTGTATTATTTTTCTTCGTAATTTAACAGTATCGTCGGCAAACTGTATGCAAAGGTTTTGATTAAGAGAGTGATGAATGAAACTGAAGAGAAGATATGGGATGTACAAGCGGGATTCAGGAGAGGAATGGGATGCATGGATCAGGTCTTTTCCTTACGAAGCATAGCCGAAAAATTCTTGACTCAAAGTCAAAAGGTCTACTGCGCATTCGTGGACTTGGAAAAGGCCTATGATAGGGTAGTGAGGACTGAATTGTGGTCGACATTGCATATGTATGGGGTGAACGGCAGCTTGATACGAGCACTGAAATCACTCTATAAGGATTCCAGTGCTTGTGTCAGGGTAAACGGGGCTTACACAGACTGGTTTAACATCGAAAAAGGTGTTAGACAGGGATGTGTGGCTTCGCCGTGGCTGTTTAACCTATTCATAGACAATTGCTTAAAAGATTTGAAAGAGAGTGTGTTTGGATTAAAAATTAATGATTTGTCAAATGCCTCCTATACGCCGATGATCAGGTTATATTAGCATCATCGGAGGAGGAGTTGCAGGCGATGGTTAATATTATGCATGGTGCTCTACAAAGCAAAGGAATGAAAATTAATGTAGATAAGACGAAAGTAATCGTTTTTGAAAGAGAAGAAAGTATGTCGGATTGCAAAGTTCTGATTGAAGGAGAAAGAGTGGAACAAGTGAAAGAGTTTGTGTACCTGGGTTTTAAATTTACGAGAGACGGTAAGTATGACTGTGATATTGAGAGAAGAGTATAAGCAGGAAATCATGTGAATGGGGCTCTGCATAACTTTATGTGTAGCCAGAACGTATCTAAAAAGGCACGACTGGCTGTACATAGGAGAGTTCTGGTCCCCACACTTATGTATGGTAGTGAATGCTGGGTCTGGCAGAAAAAGCATGAAAGTAGGATTAACGCTGTGGAAATGAGAAGTTTGAGAAGTATAGCTGGAGTAACTTTGATTGATAAAGTGAGAAACAGCGTGATAAGGGAACGTTGCAGTGTGGTTGAAGATGTAGTGAAAAAAATAGAGAAAGGCATGCTTAGATGGTTTGGACACGTAGAGAGGATGAATGAAAGGAGATTGACGAAAAAGATTTATGAGGCAAGTGTGAATGGAAAAGCCGGTAAGGGTCGACCTAGGCGTACGTATCACAATCAGATCGGTGAACTTTTGAGGAAAGGTCACGTTAAAAGTACCCGCAACCGACGAGCGTGTGTGAAAACGCTAATGAAAGTAGAAGAAGCTAAAGATGTGTGTCAGGATCGTAGCAAGTGGAAAGATGTGGACAATCGCTATCGATAGAGAAAGTCAATGCCTAAAATCCAAGGGCTGTATGGCGGCATAGTGGCGCGGCTGTGGTCCCGCGACGGTCGCGCGGGCGGCGTTTCCACGCGGCCCTCAGCCGCGTTAACGCCAACACAGGTATACGGTAACCCTAAACACCACCATGGGACAAATTGCAGGTGCCGAATGTGCCCCAAACGACGACGATGAAGAACCCCGCATTCACGTCAACCCTACTGAACAGTCCCTGGTAAGAAAATGTAAGATTAAATGAGTGGATTTGAAATGCTTTATTATTTTTTAAGAAATAATAAGAAGTACATTTTCAGAATCATTATGTGCGTTACTTTATTGTTATACTCAATGTTTACTAGTATGAGTAAGAATAATAAAAGCATTACATAAATATTCGAACTACTTTTTTGAATTTGAGGAATTTTTTTGGATACTAATACAGGTACTCCTTATCGGAAAATACAGATACAAAACACAAAATTTATCAGAATTTTATAAAGAGAGACCATGGCTTACCCTTTGTAAAAAAATTGTAATTGTAAGCTTATTAGACATCTGAAATATTTTTACAATTTTGAACTTTTCCAATTTTGGTCTTTCTTGAGTTCATGAATTATTATTATCAAATGTATCATCGCAAATTACCTCTGTGTTACACGGTGCTTATATAAAATATTCTCTATCCTTGGTTCAACAACGCTACTGCCTTGTGCCTGCAGTGCAGTGGTGAATAATATAATTATTTAATCAAAAAACCGACTTCCGAATTCCAGTTTCATGATCTTCTCATCTGAACTTGAGGGGTTGCATTTTATATGGGATCACAATAACGGTACCACGTCTCAAAAAAAGAATTAAAAATCAGTTCATAAACAAATATGTGTGCAGTTCACACACGGTAAAAGTGAAACCTTCAGAAAACTCAATTTCGAGAAATCGAGGAGTAGGATAACTGTAGGGTTTATTTATTCTAATATTGTTACCAAATTCAAAAGATATTTTAAAGTCAAAGTCAAATGCTTTCAATAAAACCAATTTTACGGATTTTATCTCATTTAATTTTTAAGTATTTAGAACCCGACGTTTCGAGCGCTTTACAGCACCCATCGACACGGGGGGACTGAGGTGACAGATGTCCTGATGTCATAGTTAACCCTGGATACTTTCAGCTTTTAATTATTATTTTTTGTTTGACCTACACAGAAAGAGCTTTCTGTGTCTTGAAGTCATGTAGACTTGGCATGCTTTGTTTTAGATTTAATTTTATTAATAATAGGATCCCAAACCGGTGACTATCACCGATTGTCAATGTGGTCTCTTTTACATAGGGCAAACTAAAAGATCAATAAAAACCCGCGTAAAATAACAAGTAGCTGATGTGACGCATCGACGCTCTAGGAAGTCCGCAGCCTGTAACCATGTTCTGGATCATTCCAAACATTACATTAAATTTGATGGACCTAAAATCTTTGCAAAAGAACACCGATTCCTACCAAGGATTATTCGTGAGGCTATTGAAATAAAAAAAACATCATTATTTCAATAAGGAATATGGTTTGGTTTTTTAACAGCTTGAGATCCTATTATTATTAAAATTAAATAAAAAACCAAGCATACCTCTGCAAGACTTCAAGACACAGTTAGCTAATATAATAATCTCTATTCTCACGTTTTTTAATAATTAAAAGCTGATGGTTCCCCGGGTTAACTGTGACATCAGGTCATCTGCCACCTCAGTTCTCTCGCCAGGGAATATTGTTTATTTTTGCCTCAGTCCTCCCGTGGCAGTGGGTGCTGTAAAGCTCTCGAAACATCGGGTTATAAATAGTTAAAAATTAAACGCGCAAAAATCTTGTCATTTTCTAATTTTTTGATCGCACCATTATATTTTGGTTATAGACAAGCAATTACACAGCTCTTGACCTTTTTTTATAATTTTTGACGATAAAGATGCGTGAAATAAAATATAAATGTCAGCTCTTCATAATTACTCTATAATAAATTCAATTGCCAGATTGCCACCACCATGGATCTAATTTTCCCGCCACAAGTTTACACATTCTCTCGTACGCACTTGGCGCTAGTTTGTTTTGTTGAAAAACAGTTGTCGGTTTGGCGGCGCGAGAGGCGGTGTTATTACCTTGGTTTCGTGTCATTTATAGATAAAACGAAACGTATCAGTATTCGGAATAGCCGTCGCAGGCACATCTGTCAATGTTGTTTTGTCTAAAGTAAATAAAAAATATTCAATCATATTCAAATTATGGTTGGTGGAAACTCTTGATACTGTTTCATTAAAGTTTTTGTAAATATTTTTTTACCTACGTCAGATTAACATTATGGGGTTGTGTAATTAGTTTTTTGTTTTGTCAGTATTAATGAACAAATTTTAGGGAGTCAGCACTTTACATAGTGTGTATTCGAACATTGTTTAGTTGATATACATCTAGTGGCAATCTCAGTGATATTTTTTGTAAGTGCTTAGACTATTATAATCAATATGTCTAAAGTATCCCTTAATAATGTGCCATCAAACCCACGTATAAATCGCCTAAGAACCTTTTCCAGAGTAAGTATTAGTTTAGAGTATATATTACTATATATTACAGTATATATTTTTGTCTTATTTTGACTCTCCTATGAGACATTAAATAACCCCATATTAAAATTAAAAAATGTTAGGTTACCCTTTTCTCTTTCAACCTGTTTGTTTAGATGTATTATTTTATATTCATATTAAAATGCATTTGTTAATAAATAAATAGAATAAATATATTATGGACTTGAAAGTCTTTGTTAGTTGTGTGATTAATCAATGGTTTCTGTTATCACATAATATGTTAAGCATTATCTCTTATTATGGCTGTGTATTGTTCCATTATTCTAATATCACTAGTTAACTATTCCAAATAAATAAAAAAAATCACCTACAAGATTAATAACTCTTTTACATGCTTTCAAAATCTGTATATAAACAAATATCGGTCATAGAAAATGTATTTCAAAAAATGTATTTCCTAAATGCTGTATAAAAAATCAGAATCATTTGCTGTTTAATCAAATAAAGGCCTTACAAATGGATTAATGTTTATTAGATTTAAAGATAAAAGGCATCCTAACCTTTGCTTTCTACTTATAATCGACAATTAAATGGTATGTTTTTGTTATCTGTGTATGTTCATACATATATACATATATTTATAGGCATTTATGGACAAGTTCAATATTGTACATATATCTGCATTAATAAAATTCATATGTTTTATGATAATGCTTTTAGGAACAATAGAATAGAATAATTTATTAGCAACTTATATCTTCATAAAACTTATATGACAATTACAGGAAAACCCATTTACTAGAGCAGACTTTCGTAAATGTTTTGACCTTTAAACATCTGGTAATATTTTGTTTTCCATACTGTAACTTCAACCCTCATTAACATTTTCACCTGTGGGTTTCATTTTCGATAATATAAGCTTTACTGTCTTGGCAACTGCAGTTTATTTATTCAGATGTTCCAGGCTCCCCATTTTCCGGTTTTTATTTTCCCACTGTCGACTTTTACGACACCCAGAGGAGATGGGGTAGTAGATTCTCTTAAGCCACCACCACATGGCGGTCTAGGATGTAGATAGCTCTGACAGCCCACTTATGCAAAACAAGTAAATAACTGAAATTAAGTAAAACTGTTGCAATTATTGTTAAAGCTTTATTTATTTCAAATTTAAATTACAAATTAAATGTAATGTTAGTAATGTCAATATTTTTTTACTTCTAGAGTGATTAGTTTTTGTTAGTATTGGATATGGATCCCTTTTGGGTAAAAGTTTCCTCCATTTCAAGCCATTTTTCTCCATCCTGGGCAATTATCATCCATTTCTTCCCTGCAATTTCAATGATGTCATCTGCCCCCGGTTTTTGTAGTACACCTTTATTTCTTTTGCCTTTGGTTCCGATAATTTCATAATTTCTAGTGCTTATGTAATTTCTTCTTTTATCTTTGTGCCTTGAAATGTGCTCTGCTCAGACCATGTTGAATGGTGTTGTTTCTTTAGAATGTTGACATGTTGTAATTTTGTTTTTTATTCTTTTTGTATATGTCCAGGTTTTACTTTTATTGTACTGTATGACAGGGATATCGTAATAAACAAAATAAGTTTCATTCATTGTTTTTTAACTAACATTTTGTAAATTTTGAATGTGGCATGTGGCCGGGAATGCCGTTACATAATTTTATTTAATTAATTCAAAACACTGTTTTCGTTTTTTAGCTCAACCCATAAGAAACAGTCTCTAAACAAAAGTACATACACATTTTTTTTGGTTTTCCAAAAGGCCCAAACTCTGTGTGTTCTGGGGACCCTAATGCACGGCATAAGATGGTCCAGTGTCGTCTTATGTACTAAATCAATAAAAAATTAAAAAGATATCTTCATCCAGTCTCTATTGGAACAGATTATCATAACAACTTGTACAAAAGTATTATACTATATACTCAGTGAGGCAATCATAAATAGTTCTAGTTTTACATGAGTACTTAAATCTGTAACATTATCTACTATGCCACATGTTAAGCTCAAGAAATAGCTTATATGTCCAACATCACACTCTCGAAGTTAAGTTTACTGGTTGGACTTCCTCACCAGATAAGACGAGCTGATTTGGCGGTTAGCTATTTTTTCTTTGGCACCCTCCTTCCAAAAATCTATGTAAAGAATTTAATCATGACTTCCTCTTATTTTACAAGAACAATGCTGACCTTTGAGGATTTACATTTCCTTTTGTTGGACATCATTACCCATACTAATATTATAAATGCGAAAGTAACTCACTCTGTCCCTCTGTCTGTTTGTTACATTTCCACAGCTCAACCACTGAACCCACCTTGATGAAATTTGGCACAAAGTAGCTTGCATCCTGGAAATGGATATAGGATACTTTTCATCTCGAAAAATCAAATTGTTCCCACTATGGGATATTTAAAAAACCTATATCCACACGGACAAAGTCATGGGCATCAGCTAAAACCATATAAATTATTAGTGTGCGCAAATGCGTCAAGCTTGACAGCTGTGAAAAGGAACAGAGGACACAAACAAGAGGGACAGAGAGATCTACTTTCGGATTTATTATTAGTATGAATTAATTTTATTCATTTGATATAATTATTTATTTCAATAATGACATGGGATCATTATCTTTAACTTAGAACTTGCTAATGTTTTGGTACACATGATGATCTTTATCATTAACATGTTTACCTCATTTATTAATTATTTGTTTACTAATTATCATAAACTTAAAGCCAATGTTTCTTTTTCCTTTAATTTGTTTCTTTTACAAAAAAATAATAATTTGTGATCATTTAAATTATTAATAATTATATTGCACCAACATTAACCATAACTGTTTATTATAATTAAGATATTATAATGGCTCAATAAGTCAGTGAATCTGCCTACTATGTTATTTTTCTTAGTTATGGAATCCCACTAATATTTGTACAATACACATTGTTTTTTTAATCAATGATCTTGAGGCTGTCCCTGTCCTATTGCAATCATCTACTAAACAAAAGACGGCAGGACATTAATGTGGTTGAATTCTGCCAGGATAATCTCATTGTTATCATTAAGAAACAAATGACATAATAGATAAATTAACATTGTTCTTAAGGAAAACTGCTGCAAACAATGTTATAAATGGAACTATTATTAATCAACTTGATTAAATGTTTTAGTATTCAAATGTAATTCGGTCAGTATTGCTGGTATAGTTTGACTTAACAAAATAGAGCTATCAATGGGTTTTATAGTAAGTATTTTTTATCGTGAAGCATGCATTTGTTGCCTGTGGGATTATTCTTTCTTTTTTTTGTTTTATTATCTTCAATATTCTAAATAAAGAAATAATTTATATGGCAATCAATTTTGGGACTAAAAACAACTCCAGACTGGTGATGGTCAGCAGTGTGAAATCTGCTGCAGTTATAATCATCCGGACTGCTCATAGATTAATAACGAAGACCATAATAAAATTGTCAGATTTCTATTTGTGTGATGTTATTGTGGCTGTTCAATACACTGTTTTTTTTATTCATTATTATAAAAATTCACATCATTTCAACTTACCTGTATTTTCCATCTGGATCTCATGTGATACATGTTGATTATACTCCCAACATTATCAATGTCAATCTTAATGTAGTAGACTACATCAGTCATAAACATTTAAAGTTTCTAGGATTAATTAGCAAAATACATGGCCCATGTTTTTGTCAGCTGTTGTTCTGTTAATACAAAGCTATTTTTTATTAAAAGAAATAAAGTTGCCGATTGTAATATTTATTTTAGGCTTGTAAATCTTCTAGATTGTAAATCTACACCGGTTCAAAAAATAAGACCTCAGAGAAGAACCGGCAAGACACTCTGGGGTCTTTCTTTTTTTCAATCCCATATTACATAAATCATTTATAAATAACATCATAAATTTAGTAGCCAGAGGGTTTGCATGTGCAGAGTAATTAAGAGTTATTTCCACACATCTCTGTCCTCTATGTGATGATCTATTTTATAATTCGCTTTTTCTAATAATATATATCTTGACAAGTTTGTTGAATTCTATGTCAGTTTTGTTAGTAACACTTTTGGGTATTTTGTTATAAAATTTTTCTGGATATACTAAGAAAAGATTTTCTAGTTTTGACCAACCTAAACACAGGAAACTAGCGTGTCGCCTCGGCCCGTTCTACAGGATACATTCACTTTTTTATTAAATAAATGCATGTGTTTCCGTACGTACATAATATTTTCATAAATATACAACGACGGAAGTGTTTAAATATTAGTATCCTTAAATAGTTCTCGCAGCGACACGCGAGGACCCAAGTTATATATTGCCTGAAATGCTTGTAACAATACATTCAAATGGTCTCAGTTAAATCCAAATAAGTAGATCCTTCACTTAGAAAATAGTCTATCCTAGGATCGAACAACGGCTTTAGTCTTAATCCGGATTTCTGGATCCGGAAATATGGATTAGTTTCGGGTAGTTTGTTTTGGCCTTTAATTGAAAAGTTTCAAGCAATCTTGACAGTGAGCAAACTCAACTGTCCAACTAAGACTCAAAGCAATTAGTGTTTGCCGGTCGCTTCCACATCATTTCCAATTCGCTATCCCGGCTCACGCGTTGTTTATTATTATTAATATCAACTCTTGTCCCTATTCAAGAAACGTTCCTATTCCTTTCTCAAAGGCCGGCAACGCTCCCGCGATTCCTCATTTATTGCGGATGCGGATGTTCATGGGCGGAGGTGACTTACAATCAGGTGAGCCCCTTGCTCGTTTGCCCTCTCTATAAAAATAGTCAATAGAAACTCTATTTCCGGCATAAATCAAAACCGTTGTCGATCCTAGGATATGGACTCCTCCACTTAGAGATTACACCTCGATCTTTGACTACAACACAAATTGCATTTAACTGTCATGGGTAAAATATTCTATACTTATAGGATAAATAAAATCTTCGGTACTGATAGGAAGTTTATTTATTAACTAAGTTTTCTTTTTCTTATACGACTGGTCTTTTTTAGTTTTGATTTAGCGATATTATTTTGTGAATTTATTCGATTATGATACTAACGAACACGTAAAACGATATCGTGTCAACGTGTCCATGCCCTGTTATTGGGACAAATTGTTTCGCGGTCACCAATTTATCAATGACTAGGACCTTTGTGACTAGCACATCACTAATTTATCTGTTAAACTTTTCGTTTCAATATTTCAATTGTTTTGTTGTTTTAGAATAAGCATTCAAAGTTTTTTTACAAATAAAACCCTTCATCATCATCATCATCATCATTTCAGCCTATGTTAGTCCACTGCTGAACAAAGGCCACCTCCATAGATTGCCACAAAAGCTTTTTTTTGTAGCTCTCTAATCAAAACAGCTTTTTACTAAATGCATATGAAAGTACAAACGGTACGGTACTTCAATTGTTTAATTTTTGTCTGTGTGTCTGTTTGTTCGTTCCGGGTAATCTCCGAAACGGCTGGACCAATTTTGACAGGACTTTCGATGGCAGATAGCTGATGTTATAAGGAGTAACTTAGACTACTTTTATTTTAGAAAAATAATTAGGGTTCTGCTCCCTAAAATGAACCTCACGCTGCGAACCGAACATTACCGACAAGGGCCGAACTGTTAATGACCATATAAGCGAGGTAACATGCCGTCGTACGGCGCAATCATGTGGTCGGCTTATTTTATACGGGTGAAACCGCTGGGCACAGCTAGTAAATAAATAAAACATAATTTTGATTCGCACGTTCAAAACGTTTTACTCGATTTGCTTTTGTTGCTCAAATATTCCGTCAAGGGTTCTCGTGAAGGGGCCTGCTAAATGGCGGCCCTAACCCGAGGTCAGTGATGTTATGAGTTTCAAAATACTCATTATAAATCGGCCAATGAACTTATTACTCTTTGCTGTTTGTATAAATCTCTTCCTAACTTATGTTATTTTTTTTGTCATGACATTAAAGAGGGAAATTTTGCGGATATTATTTCGAATTTAATCTGTTTAGATCTTCATTTAAAATTGACGATGGTGTGTATTATCTAGTTTTTGAAGAGCACCATCCGTCCTTTCGCAATAGCACGTACAAGTCAACTAGTACAACCACCAGGAATTGCCGCCGAATAACCCACACTGTGTCAATATTCATACTCATACTAAAAAGTCGAAAACGCGACATTATGAACAGAAATGTACTTTTTTTTTCTTAAAAAAACTCAATTGTCAAACTATCCAAACAATTAAAAGAATACCACATTTTTTTTCAGCGTATACACAAACGCGTGTGAGGTATCGTTAGATAGGCCTTCAAAAATAATAACAAGGTTTCTGAGTAACTATTTTATTTACGCCAATAGTTGGTGAGATATGCGAATATAAAGTTGCAACCTTTTAAGTATGTCGTGGAAAATTCTGAAAACAATTAATGTGGTTTAATCTAGAAAACTCTTTCAACGAAAATTGTTTTGAATAAGATATGTCGTGTAGTTATTTAAATATGGGATATTTTCTGTTAGACAATGTTCCTCACTAAGGAACCCTTCACTGCGCGTGGTCCGACACGCACGTTTCAGGTTTTATTAATTTTGTATTGTCTCCTGTACTGTAATGCATTTTTTCAAAGTAACACTTATTAACTATACACCGTAATTTTTAAGCCGTTCCGGAAGAAGAAAATACCGAGACAGAATCAATAGTAGAATCGATTACTGGAGTTTAATCTTACTGAAAATGAATATAACTGTGTTTAATTACATGGATAAAAAATAAAAGTTGACCTACAGTTTTTCGAATATAAGCTTAGTACTGTCGCAGTGTTCTAGTGGGACCGCACACGCACCGGCCGAGTTCAATAGCCCGTGCGAATCAGCTGATACCTACACTAACACAACGCTCGGGTTGGACACGATATACCTTTCTGCGTACGTTTTATCATAAATATTTATCGAGAACTAAATTGGTAAGTTTTTAATAATTAAATACATTTAGATTTCTTTGATTATTAAAAGATGCGTCAGACTAGGAATATTTCGAAGTCGTGAGTGCGTTTACAGAAAATTTCCAGAACCGAAAATTAAAAATTTATGTCTTTACAAAAACGTTGGCTCCGGCTGGGATTTAAACCCAGGGTCCGCGTCATAGTATTCGCAGTAGAACGTGTTCCACTAGACTACGCAGTCGTCACGTAACTGAGTATTTACTCCAATTTTCTCTTCTTTCTTACACAAATTCAGGATCGTCGGAAATACTTTATTTTGTGTTTTCTGAGATAGCTACTTTCTTGACAAAAGAACATAGGATAAACTGAAAGTGTCAAGTGCACTTTTTAGTATTCTGTTTTTTTTTTTAAAAAAACTATGATATACTCTAGGATTTCTCTTATATCAGGCACAAACACCCATACCCAGTACAATTATCTGTAAGCAATACAAATATTTGTCTCGTGCGGGAATCGAACCCGCAACCCATAAGCCAATCATTTATCCTCGGCGTCCACATAACCGCCCAAAAAAATGGAACTGTTTGGAAAACCTAACAGTTTCGTTTTTCACAAGGTTATTTGCCAAATAATTTACACTACCCTGTATCGGAGCAATTGCTTCAATTATGTCAACCTTACTCGATATACAAAAGTGTTTATTACATTATCTTTTACATTTTGTGTAAGTTTTTACTTTCATATTACATGTAACAGCCTAAATTTGTAACATTAGTTCTCCTACTTGAATACACTTACTACAGACTAATTTTCTTTACGAAAATTCCGTAACACAAGAGCGACAACACGCTGAACATCCAAGGTCAAATTCAGTGCGACGTTTTGAATGTGAGAAACGAGTTCGGCGAGACGTTTAATATGACGCGAAAAGTACGCAAAATATGTACTTAGACAGAAAGAGAAAAAGAAAGAACTATGTAACAAATCCGAACGTCACGAGACCAGCGGGCAAGAAACATACGAAAATGTTAAATAATCAATGTGGAATAAAAAAGTTAAATCAAATTTTAAGAATAATATTATGTATTCTCAAAAAAGGTATTTTACAAATAAGCGTATTTTACAATCCGTATTGGCCTCGTCTGTAAAACACTAATGGTTTACCATTTGTGCCTCTGGAATCTTGATATGCGACTTACTGTGCTACGTTATTCAACACTTTGTAAAAATAATTAGATAAATGGCATTTCAAATCTACCGTAGTTTTTTTTTTATAAAAGGTGTAACAAAATTTAAACTATAGGTACCTTGGAGAAATACTTTTTTTAAATAAAAAAATAAATAAAATATCTACGTACTATAAATATTTATCTGGTACAAATAATTTCATTTAACAAACTTTCGAAATTTGTACACAATACAACCATGCCCGAAAACCAACAATTTGTGTTTTGCACAAATGTTGCCACCCGCTGGGATTCGAACCCAGGACCCGCGGCGTAGAAGTCAGGTACGTTAACCACTAGGCCACGCGAAAATAAATCCCGTGCTTTCTTTATTGTTCTGAAAGCGAAGATAAACTATAAACTTTAATTGTTTAAAAAAATTAGATCTGTTTTTATTTCAAAAAGAATCGTATCTTAAAACAGAGAAGTCATAATAAAAAAATTGCTTTTAGCAAGATCAGTAGTGTATACGCTCGTCTATCTTCAATATTGAAATTGGTTTCTAAATTAAAGAAGAACATTTCAACTATTCTTTGTTAATAATTTTAAATTGCGATTTTACATGAGAAGAAACAAACCGGTTTATACCGGCCTAGTCTGACGACAAGCCCCGCGAGTGTTTAAGAGTGTGTTGAGAGCAATTAGTCCTATTAATTGATCGTAATACAAATTAAATTATTATTTTTACAATAAAGTTTTCACTGTCTGTACCAATAATGTCATTTACGCATTTACTCGTTCTAAATAATCAGAAAACTTACTTTCAAAACTGCACTAAATAAAATAAAATGGCGAATTATTAAAACATTATTTTTGTTTAATTATCCATGAAAAGTAAAACAGATATTCGTTTGTTTATAAATAATAAAACATTCATGATAGCATTAACAAAAGAACAATATTTTAACAAACTATTAAGTTACAAAATAGCAAATTTACAATATTTATAAATATTATAGTTATTTGACTGTTCACGGAGCCGCTTGTAGATGGCACTGTTGCAGTATATTGCAACATTCTGGTTGGACTAAATATAACTATTTATGCCACTAGTTAGGTCTAGACAACATACTTCTGTTTAAGTTTACAGTGAGCTCAATGCCCATACAAAAAATATTGGCTCCTCTACATGTATATTCATTCTACATTGAATCTTGTCAGATACGTATATTATTATGTTACGAAAAGTTTTGAAATAGTTTGCTAAGATGGCGCTTACGTTAATTAACTTTTCGTTTTATGCGTATTCATTTCACTTTAAATGAAATCGATTCCTATGGAGTAAACTCCAAAAATAAAACAAATATTCAGATAATTTTTAATAATAAAATATTATTTCATTATTTTATTTTTATCAAATAAAATTATTCTAGCTATCGAAACAGTGGTTTTTGGTAAAAACGTTAGGTAGAATTTTAGTAATAATATCGGTTAATTATTTTATGCGTAATTAAAAATTGTAATAAACCATTTACACTATTTACAACTGATTGGAATTGAAATTAACAAAATAAATATTTAGTTAAGTGCATACCTGAATTGTAATAACTGTGCAAACTGCTTTCTGTTTGGTTGTAAACATAAACGAGCACGTTTTCGCAAGGTTTCTTTCAAATGATTTATTCACACTCACAGTATCACATCACCTTTTATCACTTTTAGCATCCACAATATGCCGTTTAATTGACTAAATTCCGCGCTTCTTCCGTATACACAAGTATTTTTATTTTAATTTAAGTATTATCACAAATAAAAGTGCATCGAAGAACAAATACGATTAATAAAAAGAAATAATTAACATAAGCACTAACTGTGCATTAAAAAGTTCAAAGCTCACACGTGACTAAGTCACTTATTTACCTATTTTTTGCATTTTGCTGTTTTACGTTAAAGGTGGCGGGGAGTGACTTCGCCTCCAATAGCATCGTGGACAACGCGTGAAACGAAAATGTTTTAAACAGGGCTGTTTCAAAAAAGATTTTTAATTATTATAATAATTTTTATCACTGCTGCTTTTATTAATCTGAATTTATTTTTAATATTGCCAAAAGATTCATTGGATCGGGTATATTAAAGTAAAAGCTGTGACCGAACATAAAAAATTCATAGTTTATTTTGATCTCTTTAACGTCCCATATATTTTTTTCGAATCATCTGAATAAATAAACTGCGGTTGCCATCCCACCTACCAAGCGTGGCAACTATAGCAAAATCCTTCCAAAATGAGAGCTACAAACTTGTGGCAATCTGAGGGGGAGGCCTATGTTCAACAGTGGACTAGTGATAGGCTGATATGATGATGATGATGACATTTTTTTTAAATTTTGAAAACGTCCATTATCATATTGCTTATCTTCTGACTACTTTTATATTCATAAGAATAAACGTACAACTGCATGGCCCGAATTATCATATACAATTGCTAGTTTCTCCTTACGTTGGAATACATTTACTTTCGACTCATATTTCCGTTACGATAATTGAAAAACGCGGATACGATAATGTTCGTGAAATATTTAGGTAAAGCGAGCCACCCAATGTGCAGTTGCAATTATTGCACTGCATCTACGCTTACGTTAGCTCGTCCTAAAAAAATCTTTTTCGCTCGAGCTAACGTAGATGCACAAAACCGTTTTCGTTTAATGTTTTGTCATGTTTAATTAAATTTCGAAACGACACAGCCCTAGGGCTGTGACGTTTCGAAATTTCGACGTTTCGACTTGGCGGCCGGGAGGGGATATACAACAGCGCTATACGTCGCAGTTCTCAGTGTTGCCAACTTAGGGGTTTTCCTTCCAGATGGGGAAGAAAATATGGTTTTATAAATGAAATGTTAATAAAATGTATGATTTAAAAAAATACAGCGAGGCTGAGAAGGATTCTATTGTAATGGAAGAAATATTATTAACACACACACAATGTACATTTAATTTTTAATGACAATCAGTGATATGATTATTATTCTTATTACATTTTTTTTTTATTATTGTTTTCTAGGATTTATACTAATGGAATTATTTATTATTTAATACTAAGTAATTCTATTGTAATAATAACCATTGATGAATATTTTGATACTACTTTTACTGTTATGCTCTATCGACAACTTTTTTGTTTAATTTAAAAACTGGCATACAAAAACTAAATAGTAGACAGACGTTTGTCTACTATTTAGTACACTGCCGACATACACTTAGTTTATGTTTTTCAAATGTTTAGTTTAGGGAGTTTTTAATGTCTTTAAGGGTAAAAAAATTCATGTGTTGGCGAGAGTGACAGTGCTTTAGTTGGTTGGTCTATGTGGTCGGTCGTCACCTATAAGTCTAAGGTCATTTGGTCGCGCTTCTGTTGTTGAATTATCGCGAAGAAAAGAAGTCGTAAAGTGTATTCTATCTAACGTCACAATATCTAACAATGGTACAGGTATACGATGTTGCTTACAAGAACCATTTGACTGTAGGTTTATTCTCATGAACAATAAATTCGTAGTGTTACGCATTATGATCGTGAATGTGTTTAAAACTGATAAAAATCCAGAAGCCAGTTTAATAAGCCGTGTACGTGTGTGTCGTGCAAAATGAACTGTATTTCGCAGATTATTTTGTAACTTCGTAAATAATGTTATGCCATGAGTATCGTCCGGCAGAGGCTATCCCAGGTACGAATAGAGTATTTTTATTCAGTGTAGATTATTGACGTAGTACTTATTAAACGTATTTTTTTAAATTGAAGTGGTTCGCAAACTTCTTCAGTTTTATGTGGCAGAATAAAACCCATGGGGCCTTTATTGTAATAATTTTATAAAGTACGAAACGGCGTATGAAAATCTGCCACCCAGTCTCATTTGGTAGGTATGGTAAGTGTCATCCAAGGGAAATATTGAAAAATCTTGGACGTCCGGCCAGATGGCGGATTAACCATGTCGAAAAATGTCCGAAAATTCACGATCTTCAACGCTTTTTTTCTCCGATAGCCTTTACTTCGTCGCTTATGCGTTCGTAAGGACATTGACCTATCGACTGTGATCGTAATTACCTATAGACGGGAGCTACCGCAAGTTGCCGGTTCTTTTAAAAACACGTGATTAATTTTAATTTACCAAAAAAAAGTAAATATTAAAATCTAAAAACTGATACTACCAATCGTTTCTGTAACTGAAACTGTACTAATTTTCTTCGTTTCCAGAACGATGTAAAAATTACGGTGTATATATATTGGGCTTATTGGATTCGTAGCGGCTAACCGATTGACTTGCGGGCACGATAAAGGGGAAATCCTAAGATCGTTAAGATGCATTAATGCATTGCATAATTGAGACTATAGAGTCCCTATCTTTACCTTGAAACGACTTTAGATTTTGTTCACTGCATTGATGCTGCATTGCGTTGTGACGACTGACATTTCAGTTGTATTGCGTGATTGCGTTCAAATAACCCGTACCATTATTCTTTTAATCTAATTTGTTATTCTCTCTTATCTAATGCATAACATTGAAAATGAATTTACATCAAAGCCTTCATGTTTTGTTTATTATCTTTTTGTAAAAAAATCATATCATCGAATTTTTGTCTGGAAGAGTCCACCACGCTGCTCCAATTCGAGTTGGCGGACTTCGCATGTCTTCGAAATATTTTTATTCCTCAGAAATGCAGGTTTCCATACGTAGTTTTCTTTCACCGCTGAGAACCTGGTATCAGCACTTAAAAGTTGCAGAACAATTTTAAATGTGCCGGCATTGGGGATCGAACTCCGGCTTAAGAGTATCTACCACCCCATCACACCCCATGGGTGTCGTAAAAGTCGACAGAGGGAAAATAAAAACCAGAAGATGAACATCTTCCTGGAACATTTTAATAAATAAACTGCGGTTGCCGACCCGCCTGCCAAGCGTGGCAACTATGGCGAAATCTCCCCAAAATGAGAGCTACAAACTGTGGCAATCATTGGGGGAACTCTATGTTCACCAGTGGACTAGATAGGCTGAAATGATAATGATGACGATGATGATTATTTGTGAATGCTGTTTTTGGTGATATTACATATCTCCCTCATATTGCATCAAAATTAGTGTTTGACAAGCCATTTTGAAAAAAAAAATCTTTTTAATGACGAAAAATAAGGAAATGTCTTAAAATAAATTCCTTAAAAAAGGTATTAATTTTTTTTAATTAATTTTGTTATTAAAAACGCAATCTGTTGACAATCTGTTCAACTAACATGCACGATAGTTGTCGGTTGAAGTTGTTTACATTCTTTAAAGAAGGTAGATGGCACCATCTGTCCATGATCACGATACTGAAACATTTGCATTTATAAGTAATATTTACTTATATTTTTACAAGAATTGTATTTTGATATTTTTCGGAAATTGTGTAATTTGTCAACAACTACTTATAAATAAAATGTATTTTTTATTAAAACAACAAACGATCGAATCCTTCACCTCACGGTAAGTGCCACGTGCCATAACAGGAGCAGCGCCACCGAGAAGTACTATGTAGCTTAGCACTGCGCCCGTCACCATGAGACACCGGTTCTTAAGTCCCATATGCCCAGTAATGAGCTCGTGCTCGTTCAGTGCTCTATAAACAGAAATAAAGTTGCGTTGACACATCGGACCGGACGGCAGAGAAAGTTGCTCTGCAGTGTTAACCACCTAGGCGGATTCCGGCATAGAAATCTTACCACCAATAATTACCTATTTAATAATTGAGAGTGATTTAATGAACTCTCTAAAATTTATGCCAACATAATTAAAAACACAAAAATAGCATACTATTGCATATCCTAGACTAATTCGATTTTGGAAAAATATAAAAAAAATCTAGATCAATCGATCCAATGGCCTTGCAAGGAGACGTTTTGTCTCTTTGTATTTTTATCGTGTTTCGAGGAATTGTTCGAATTAATTCCTGCTGCTAAATTGTACTATCGCACATGCAAAATATCATCATTGCGCTCGTCAGCGTGAGACATTAGTTCTTAAGTCCCAATGCCCAGTAATTACGCTCGTCAGCGTGAGACATTAGTTCTTAAGTCCCAATGCCCAGTAATTACGCTTATCAGTACCCTTCCCACCTGGTTGACTTCACCATACTGTGCGTATTGCCAGAAATTTCCTGCCACGAACAAACTACCCTGTATAATCTTCTGCCGCCAGCGGTTTTTCCGGACCAATACGACTTAGGAACCTTCAATAAAAGAGCTTACTCCTTTTTCAAAGGCCGGCAACGCGCC
Organism: Luehdorfia chinensis; assembly: GCA_019845155.1. Taxonomy (NCBI): domain Eukaryota; kingdom Metazoa; phylum Arthropoda; class Insecta; order Lepidoptera; family Papilionidae; genus Luehdorfia; species Luehdorfia chinensis. The sequence continues at coordinate 24,672 of JAHVAK010000297.1, forward strand.
GGGAATTCCTCCGGTATAGCGAATGTATATGGTCGGCGGTGATAACTTACCATCAGATGAGCCGATTGCGCCTTTGCGCGATAAAAAAATCTTTCAAAAATTCTAGACTTCTCTTTGCAGTTTCTTCACTTTGCTTCTTTGTCGTTTTATCTCGAAGCATAATAACACAGATGAAGGTTGTTATAATCAAGGTGATAAGTTAGATAAAGGTGTAGATAAACCTATTTACACAGCTCGTGTACTTTAATTTTGTTTGTACAGTTGAGCTCAGTAAACTGATTTATTACTCTGTTGCGGTTTGTTGTATTATGCGTAATATTTTTTTATCCAATATTTGTGTTACATAATCTGTAAAACTTCCGTTTATGTGTTGGCTTTTATGAACTACAGTTATCTTCGTTTTTTTTAATACTGTTTTGGTCAACAATAAAACACGTATAATTAAAAATCGAGTGCAAGTACACTAAGTACACATGACTGAAGAGAAACTCATATATCAGATATTTGATTAAAATAAAATATGTATTAACAAACATTTTACTTACTGTAAAATAACTGCTCATAACTTAAACCAATATTAGCCGGTAGGTGTCCGGCAGAGTAGAATAGCTCCAACCTCTTTCCTACAGAGGTGTCGTAAGAGCCGACTAAAGTATTTGTACGGACAGCCTTTATTGGTGCAGAATAACACCATGTTATACTATGCTGTCATTTGCAGTGCTCGAGAGAACGCAATGGCGAGTACAATTTTTTTTTGTAGCGGCGTGACCAAAACGGCGGCGACGTGGTTCACCACCCGTCACGTCTGTTGTTGGAGACATGTGGGCTACTTGTGTGGCCTCTGCCTAGCCCTTATATGGGAAAACGGTGTGAATGTATGTATGTATTATATAAACAATCATTAATAAAGATATTTTATTTTGTTATTGGAAAAAGTGATGAAACAAGCAAAACGTTCACCTGATGGTAAGTGCAACGTCTACCCATAACAAATGCTGTGTCAGGAAATTTCTGTGAGACACCACACTGCGCCCATCACCCTGAGGCATAAGTTCTTAGGTCTCATATGCCCAGTGATTACGCTAGCTCACAGTGCCCCTTCAAACCGAAACACAGTAATGTTTGCAAACTACTGCTTCACGGCAGAATAACTGGCCCTGGGGTTTAATAAGAAAACTACATATATACATACATACAGTCACGCCTCTTTTCTATCGGGGTAGGGCTGAGACCACATCTTTACACTTGATACGATCCTGACACACATCTTTCGCTTCTTACTTACATTAGCGTTTTCATACAAGCTCGTCGGATACATTTAACGTAATCTTTCCTAAAGGGTCACCAATCGACCCTCGCCGGCTTGTCCATTCACACTCGTCTTATAAATCTGTTTTATCAATCTTCTTTCATTAAACTTCTCTACGTCTCCAAACCATCTAAACGTTCCTTTCATTGTTTGTCACTATATCTTCAACCACATCGCAACTTTCATTTGAAAATAAAATTTCTAAATAATTCATAACCCATGCTTATAAATTTTAAAAAATATAAGCACGGTATTTGAAGAATCTATTTTATACCATTTTATCTATACAAATAAATTAAAGTATCTGTTTGTATTACCAAAATAACAGCTTTTTACTCAATACTTATGGAAGCGTATCGTCGTTTCAGTCTATCACAAGTCCACTGCTGAACATAGGCCTCCCCCATAGATAGCCACAAGTTTGTAGCTCTCATATTGGAGGGATTTTGCCATAGTTGCCACGCTTGGCAGGCGGGTTGGCAACCGCAGTTTATTTATTCAGATGTTCCAGGAAGATGCTGCTGCCCATCTCCTGGTTTGAATTTCCCTCTGTCGACTTTTACGACACCCACGGAATGGGATGGGGTGGTATATTCTCTCAGGCCGCTACCACACGGCGTATACGGAACGGAAAAAAACTATTTTTAAATTTTTTGTCTGTCTGTTTGTTACGGCTAATCTCCGAAGCGGCTCGACTGGTTTTGACGGGACTTTCACTGACAGATAGCTGATAATATAGCGGGTAACTTAGGCTCCTTTAATTTTAGAAAAATAATTAGGATTCCGCTCAAAAAAAAAAAACACCAAAATCGTATTCAAATATGAGTATATATGTATATCATCGATCGGGTTCGGCTATTTTACGCGGATGAAACCGCGGGGCACAGCTAGTATTTAATAAGTATCTTTCGAAGTCGTAACAAAATATTTATAATGGTTTCGGTTTCATGTTCTCCCAGAGTTAAATAAACTGTTTTATGTACGGAAAGATGGCAAACGGGCACATGCCCACCTGATTGTAAATGGTTAGTACGGTCTAGAGACACCTTTTTTATGGAAGAAAGTGACTGACCGATTTGTTGACCTGATTATAACTGTCTGTCACGCCTGCCCATAACAGTGCAGAGTCACAACTATCAATCGCAATGCAATCTTCACCATAAGACATTGGTTCTTAAATCTCATAGCGCTGTAATAATATTACGCCTCAGTGCCCTTCAAACCGAAACAGTCGTGTTTGCACACCGCTGCTTGGCGGCAGAATAATTGACACTGCGGTCATTGAACATTCCATTACGAAGAATCGCGTTGCACTGCTATTTTACTATGATATTTCAGTAAATAGGGTATCAGGTCAGTACTTGGAGGTCTATTGTGTAACTCTGGTAGGTTACGAGATCAGTTTTATTTGATCCCATTAAGAAATGAACGAGCTTTATATTCCAAAATAAAACCCATCACGAAACCAGAGTTACACGATAGACCCCCTGTTCATGTCCTACAGCCGGTAGCTGTAGTGTTGCTCAAACATAAAAAAAACTGTCATTGTTTATTAGTTAAAACTAAATTTAATATTAATATAAATTTTGCATGTACATAATCTATTCGTTTTGAACCAATCTACGCAAAAATAATAATTAAAAGTTAAAGGTAGCCCCGTATAACTATAACATCGGGTAGGTCAAACACCCGGCTTAATACCACCTCGTCCAATTGACCATGGATGAAAGCGTCGGAAATAAATAGTAAAGTAATTAAACTCGATAAAATCCGCATTTTTTTAAACGATCCCCCACACTAGTATTAATTATAATCCATACTAATATTATAAATGCGAAAGTAGCTCTCTCTGACAAGGTTCAACCTGTAAACCGATTTTGACGAAGTTTAGTACAAAGGTGGCGTGCATCCTGGAGACATAGGAAAAATTCTTGGATTTTTAGAAATCCAAGATTTTTTTGAAAAGCCTAAATACACGCAGACATAATCGCGAACTACAGCTAGTGATGATGATGATGTTCTCCTAGCCGATTTAGACCACGGCGACAACTTCCGAATACTGTCGGGAACCATCAACTGCGCAGGAGATATTATAGTACCACAAGTGTACGCGCAAACACAGAGGCACTCAGTCGTCCCAACCTACCCGCGCCCGATGTAACGCTGATGCGATAAGATCGGAGGTAGGCTGGTATAGTAACTGAATACCTTTGGTACCATATAGTAATTGAATAGTTTATAATAAGATAATGGACTTGGCTCAGGTCTTTGCTTCATATTAACGTCTGAAAAGTACTGGTGTTAGGATTTCTGTGCAGGAATCTGTCTAGGTAGGAACCGCCACAGGGCCAGTTATTCTGCTGTGAAGCAGTAGTTACTGTGTTTCGGTTAGAAGGGCACTGAGAGCTAGTGTAATCATTGGGCATATGGGACTTCAAGGCTGAGTAGCCGATAAGTGTCGGGCTGAGTATAATAGCACCTACCTCTTTCGTACCGAAGTGTTGGAAGAGGCGACTAAGGTACCGTACGGACCGCCTTTATTCGTGGAAAACAACACCATAACATGCAATGCTGTTACTATGCTGCTCGTGGGAAAGCAATGGGGAGTAAACATTTTATTGACCTTACCAAAACGCGGCGACGGGTTCGCCACCCGGCACGACTCGTTTCCCACGGGGGCGAAAAGTGGGCTACGTGCGTGGCCTCTGCCTACCCCTTCATATGGGAAAAAGACATGACTATATCTATGTATGTATGTTAGAGCTGATGTCGAGTGACAGTAGCAGTAGACTGTGATAAGCTGAAAATGATTATGGTGATGATGAAGTATAATAATATGAAATATGCATTTTTTAGATATTAATAATAAGTGCACCAATATCCTGACCAACAACTATATGTAGGCCATAGAATTATTGATTCCGTGCGGGAATAATCAAACCCACAACCGGCTCACCGTAGTGCGGCAGGCAATGATTGAACCGCTTCGCCAACCGAGCCGGTAATGATTTGAATATTATAGAATTCGTCTGAACAAGCTTAAAGTACTCAGATTGTTTGAACATAGCTTTAACACCTATAATTAGCACCAGTTACAAAACATTTCTAACAACTATGAAACGACGTCAAAATAGATACGAGTAAACAAAACCCACTGAATGCTCTCGTTGTTACGTGAAGTCCGAGGAAAGAAATAGGTATTCAGTTTAGTTTTGGAATTCAATGAATGAATAACGTTGGCATACTTTTGTTTCGTGCTTGGATGCGACCCAATTTGTAAAGGTACGAAGTGAGTTGTAGTGCAATGCGGTCTAATCTGGTTGTGTGAAAGAGAAATCCGTTTTATATGTGTAATACTCGTATGTATAAGCTGTCTATGCTTTATATATAAGAGCGTTAATTTCGGAATTAAGAGTAATTTTGCCGCCTGAAGAAAAGCCTGTCTAGTGCAAAATGACACAAGGAAACGCATGCGAAATTATTTAAATACTGTCAAATTATGGATCTCCTCATGCTCATGTCTATACTAATATATACTATCAATACTTATTTTATAAATGCGAAAGTAACTCTCTGTCCCTCGGTCTGTTTGTTTCTTCTCGGTTCAACGGCCCTACCGTTGTACCGATCGGATACTATTTATTCCCGAAAATCAAAGAGTTCCCATGGTATTATTAAAAAAAAAAGTAATTCCACGCAGACGCAGTCGCAGGCTTCAACTAGTAATATTATAAATGTGAAAGTTTGTATGTGGTTTAGAGGTACATTTGGTCATTGAAAATGTAGTGGTGGAAGGTAGGTACAATGCAGTGCCAGTTATTCTGCCTTGAGGTAATAGTATACAACCCATTATCGTGTTATTAGTTTGAAGGACCTTACATTTTTAGAAGGTTTCAGAATTAGGAAGAACCCAGCACTGCTTCGAACTTTTTTATACATGTAGGTTTTTCTCACAATCTTTCCTTTCCGTCAAACACAAGGTAGCTTCGCATTTTAAATTGAAATTGGAGACTAAGACACTAAAGGGGCGCCTTTAGTTTCTTAGTCTGTTATGTTTTACACGTTGACACTTAAAATATACGATTTTTTCCGAATGTGCTTATGTTTGTATCACATAAATTTCAAGTGATTCAAATGTACTTTCAAGTTGGAGAGGATCTGAGAAATAATTTTGCATTTGATAGACTATTTATTGAGAAAGGCCAACAAATAAAATAAATATAAAAACAACAATAAATTGAAAGAGATTTTATAGCTTTTAGGCTCTCACGCTACGGTCTTACGGAGTCGCACGCTGAGAACCGAACATTAACGAGAAGGGTCGAACTTTGCGGCAGTCGGCGAGGTACCATGCCGTACGGCGCAATCTTGCGGTCGGATTCTTTTACGCGGGTGAAACCGCGGGGCACATTTACTCAGAGATATATGATTGAAAAGAAGAAATTAGGTTGCCATCAAAGTTTCTTAAATTCTATTGTATATTGTATAATTCTTCGGCCGTTTGTTTATTTCGAAATGAAATTATAACTTTGTCTGTGGAGTATTTCACTAATAGTAGTTTCTTGTTACATCGTTTGGATAACGAAATATGAACTAACGTGATAACGCACTAATTACTTCCCGAAGTGTTTACTTGGTCGCCATAAACTAACGACGTTTTTGATAACAGCATCTCATTTGTAGAATGATTACATCTTTAACAATAGGTTATGCAGATATAATTCGTCCCGTTTTGAGCGGGACAGTCTCGCTTTTATAGTATGTGTCCCGCTGTCCCCAAATTACGTAAAAATGTTCCGATTTGACAAAACTAGAGCGTAACATCGACAAGTCAAGTCAACATACACACTTAAGAACTAATATTTGTTCATCCGAAACATATAAAACGCCAGCCTTTCAGATTACACTTTTTTAATTTTTAATATTAAAAATCTCGTAAGTATATTATAAACATGTCCCGCTCTGAGGGCAAAAATAAACGGTCACGTTATGTAAACAATACGTTTCTAATACAGTTATAATTACCACTAATACAGTTATATTACAGTTTGAAGTTCGTTCACTCGTTTGTTCTCGGCTTTTTGAAGGAAGAAAGTGATGAGAGGACAAAATGGTTCACATGATGGTTAGTGTAACGTTTGCTCATAACAAATGCTGTGTTACACTAGAACATTTCTGTGAGCAATCTCTTCCATTAATTTAAAAACTTTGTATAATATTATACATTATAACAAGTTTTTTGGAACACGAGGATTTCTGCTGTTAATTACTCAGACCCAGAGCAACTGGCTGTAGACCATACAAATATTCATCCATGTGGAATTTGAACCCGCGATACGAAGCAAAGAAACTAATAGCTTAGTCTACACGAACAAAGTCATAAGTGAAGCTTGTTTAGAAATAAGACTTGTTACAGGTTATCACAAGTCGTGGCAGCTCAGGAGTCGGGCGCCCGCATTAAATTTAGTAGTACACGAGTGACCAGAGGTGGATCCCCCGTGATGGTACCTCTAAAATTGTAGTGCAATTTTAAGTGCTGATTTATCACGTGCTCAGCGGTGAAGAAAAGTAGTCAACAGAGGGACATTTAAAGACTGTCACTTTTCTACATGTTATCATAATGACGATATTCAATTTTTAATTAAATTTTATACACCTAGTTAACCTACCTTGGAAAGTTGCAATTTTCAGAATTGTTGTCAGGAAAGTGGACATGGGTTGATACTTGACAGCCTTTCTTTGCCGAATTCATACTTTTCAAATCTATAGTAATATCGAACATAAAAATGTTTTAACATGTATTTTTCTGTTTTGTGTCGCGTATAGATTTGATGTTATATGTTTAAGGGTTACCAGGTTACGTCGTAAGTGCCATTCGGTGAATGAAACACTTACAATTCGATTTGCTCGTCCCCTCACTTTCTACCATAAGAAAAATTACTATTAGGGTTCCCGGTTCTCGTCACCGGCCATGAGAAACGTTACACTGTTATTTAACTCTGCGTAAACGAGGTCCCTGATCGAACCAACTAATTTATGAACCAGTAAATCGTGATCGAACCAACCAAATTACTACCTTACCTTACCTAGTAGGGGACAACCATGATATAGTGTTATTTGCTGATGATACATCTTTGATTTTTAAGATAAAACCTCAACTTTTATTATAACACGAGGTGAATAATGCTATTTCAAAATTAGTACATAGGTTTAACGTTAACAATTTGCTTTTAAACGGCAATAAAACAAAATGTATTAAATTCACAACACCAAAACGATTAGATGTAAATGTGCTTGTGAATGGGGAAGAGTTTAGCCTAGTGGATACTACTGTCTTTCTTGGAATAACTCTTGACGCAAAAGTTCAATGGAGCCTCCATATATCTACACTAGCTAGTAGACTTAGCTCTGCAGCTTATGTTGTAAAAAAAATTAGGAATTTGACTAATGTTGAAACTGCTAGATTAGTTAATTTTAGGTATAGTCTTATGGTATTTTGCTATGGGGAAATGCGACTGATGTAAAAGCGATTTTTTTTGCAAAAGAGGGCCGTAAGAGCTGTTTATAGTCTTGGCTCTAAAGATAAAGTTAAAGAAATTAATATCTTAACCTTGGCTTCTCAATATATATTTGAAGACGTTTTGTATGTACACAGGAACATAAATCAGTTTACTTAATAAAGTGATGTTCATAATGTAAATATCAGGAACAAGCAATAATTAATAATTCCAGTTACTCGACTTCACAGGGTCAGTAACTCTTTTATAAGGCATATATATTTTCGGTGATGTAATTGCTGTTAGCCTTCTCGGCTTTTACAGCTTCATCGGATACTGTGCTCGCGGGCCAGGGGCCCGTGTGCCAGGTTTGGTTTGACCCAAACATAAATAAATAAATAAATAAAAACTCCTACAAAACCCTCGAAGTTCGGACTGTGTCGAGTTCGCTGCGTGCTTTCGCGGTTTCGAAAATCTTAAACATTTTAAGTCGTCTACTGACCGTCCGAAGGAGGCTGCGCGCGTCCATTCGGACTGTCGACTTGTGTGTCGGTAACTCTGGGCGGTGAGAACCGCCCTGGAACACGGGTGAATCTTGTGTACGCGATGTGATTATTGACTATTGCGCGCCGCTCTCTACGGCGGTCGCGCGTCGTGGTGCGTGTTATATTAAAGCTATTGACTGTGTGTACAGTGTGGCCTGGATCGTGACTGACAGTATCGTGGTCAGGAAGAGCTGAGACGTCCGTGTCGTCTAGCACGTTTCGCGGGCGACGTTTGCGTTCGGTCGCGTTTCTGTTTGGTCGGTAATTTGCTGCTTTAACCACCAGCGGGTTTGAATGAACCGCGGCTTTTCCGAAAAACCGCCGTGATAATTCTCTGAAGTGTTCAGAGATTAAAGGCATTTCACAGTCGCTGTGAAGATCTACATTGCGTTGATACCAACCGGCTCCGGTGGCAGTTCGCAAGAATCGATTTTGAACGCTCTGTAACTTCTTTAATTGATTGCCCGTCGCGTGAGCGAAAGCGACGCAAGCATAGTCCATTACGGGTCTTATGCAAGTCTTATAGAGGCGAAGTTTGTGTCTTAAGCACATTTTGCTTGAGGAGCAAGTTAATGGGTATAGACGGCTTGAGATAAAAGCCGCTCTATTGCGTATGTTTTTAATGTGTGCAGCGAACGACATCGCTGCGTCTAAAGTGACCCCGAGGTATTTGACGCTCTTTTCCCAAGGAATAGGGCGTCCGAACAGGGTGATCGTGCCTAGCTGATTGTTGCCGATTGGGTGACATCGTCTAGCGGGCTTTGGTGTGCCCCTCGAGAAGTATATCGCTACACTTTTCTCGGGGTTTACCTCTATTCTCCATTTCCGGAACCATTCGCCTAGGCGATCGGCTGCGGCTTGGAGTTGAATCGTTATGCGGCCCTTGTGCTTGTCGGAATAGTACAGGGCCGTGTCATCTGCGAAAAGCGCAAGATTGACTTTCGGGTCTTTAGGAATATCGCTAGTGTATAGCGAGAAAAGGAGTGGGGAGAGGCAGGAGCCCTGAGGGACCCCCGCTCGGAGAGGGCGGCTTGAGGAGCGCGTTCCCTCTACCCGGAAGCGAAATAGGCGGTTAGACAAGAAGGCTCGTATGATGTTCACGAGTCTGTCTGGCACTTTAGTGTGATACAACTTGTAATACAAGCCGTCGTGCCAGACTTTGTCAAATGCCTTTGCGACATCGAAAAATAAGGCCCCTGTGCCTACAGGCTTAGGGCGGTCGTTTAAATTCTCTAAGATGTGCTCCGTTAAGCGGTGCACTTGATGAGTACACGAGTGTTCGGGGCGAAAGCCGAACTGCTCGTCTGGAAGAATATTATTTGTAAGGACATAGTCTTTTAATCGACTGAGTATAATTCGCTCATAAATCTTAGCCATCGAGTTGAGGAGACTTATTGGGCGATAATTAGACGGAATGTTCCTAGGCTTATTAGGCTTCGGAATGCCTATAACGTCGGCTTCCTTCCAGTCGTCCGGGAAGGAGCAGCTGGAGAGGAGCGCGTTAAAAATACTGACTAACAGACATAATAACGGCGTAGTTAGACATTTCATCACCCTGTTGTTTATGCCGTCGAGGCCAGGCGCGGATCGGTTTTTAAGATTTTGGACTATCTTAGTGACTTCGTCGAGAGTCACTGGAGGCAGTGGTTCGCCCACTGGTGGTATTGCAGCCCTGCGTTCGAGTTCCGCGGCCACCTGCTGCAGGTGGTCGGGATCCGCAGGCGCGAGAGACGGAGTGCATTGGCTCTCTAAACTGTCTGCGAGGCATTCGGCTTTTTCGCTGTCGTCGAAGGCGAGCGAGTTATCGTTAGATCTAATGAGTGGCGGCATGGGTGAGACCTGCTCTGCTTTGAAAGATCGTGCCAGCTGCCAGTAGGCAGTGTGCGACGGCTCGATTTCTCCAAGCATAGTGTCCCAGCTGTCTTTAGTGTACTCAGATAAGCGCTCCTTACCATCCCTTTGTAGTAGGCGCAGTCTGAGTCTATTTTCGTCTGTTCTATATCTATCGTGCGCTTTAGTCGCACGGTTCTTTTCTCTAATCAGGCGTCGGAGGTCCGCCGGTAGGTTACAGCGTCGATCGCTCGACACCGTAACCGTCCGGGAGGATTCTCCGACGGCTATTTTGAGATGATTCGAAAAGGATTTTATCGCTCGGCAGGCTACCTCTGCGGAGTCGATAGTATTAGGAATTTCGTCTAAGTGCTGAGAGCTCGTAGCCTCGAGTTTGACTGCAAGGGTACGCCAGTCCACAATGGTTTTGGTCTGAGTGACCTCACCATTTGGCTGGCCCAGCTTAAAAATGACCGGACGGTGGTCCGACTCAAGTTCGTGAAGCGTAACAATAGAGTCTATTGCTAAGTTCACGTCCTTAATTAAAGCTACGTCTAGAATATCCGGCTGCTGATGTAATTGCGTCGGTACTCTAGTTGGTGTTTCGGGGGCTATAACGTTTACGTTAAGTCTCTCCGCTATATCGTACAGTTTATTACCGTTCGTGTTATTAACGTTGGAATTCCAACTGCCGTGCTTGCTGTTCAAGTCTCCGGCAAGTATAACAGAACGACCTAAATCTAGTAGAGATTTTAAATCTGATTCTAATATTTGTCTGGATGGCGAGAGGTAAACTGATGCTAGTACAAGCGGCCTGTGGCCGGTCATTGCTAACCTACACGCAGAAGCTTCTATATTAATTAAGTCTGGCTCGGCCCGGTAGTCCCGTCAGAGGGACCGGGTTTCGCTGCGGCCGGCGCGGGCGTTGTTTTTGGCGCGGGTTTAGTTGCCGGTTTAGGAGCGGGAGTCTGAGGCTGTGGGGCCCCGGGGCCCTTCCTACGGCCATTCTTTTTACCTCCCCTGCGCTTCTTACTCGTCGGCGCTCTGTCACACCCGCGGTAATTCGCAGGGTGTCCCAGCTCGCCGCAGAGTATGCAGCTTGGGGGTTCTTGCGCTTCGGGTGTACGAGCGCATTCCTGAGTGCCGTGATCCCCGAGGCATTTGACGCAACGAGGGCGGGCGAAACAATTACGGGCAGAGTGTCCGTACAGTTGGCATCGGTGGCACTGGCCAATGATGCCCCTGTTACGGGGTGCCTCTATAGAAAGGCCTGAGAGGCCGCAAACCGTTTTCACGTTGAAAACTTGTTTGCCTTCTGGAGTTAATTCCAGTATTGCAAGAATTAGGTCGTACGACTTTTTGTTTTGTGGGTGATGCATGCGATGCACCTCCAACACGGGTATATTCTGTGACTTAAGGTCTTGGGCAAGCCTCTTATGACTACGCGGAGTCTACGTTCTTCCGCGAGCGAGTAAGTGTGGAAGCTGATGTTCCTTCCACGTAAATGGCTAGTGACGGCCCTGAAGTCACTGACTGTGCTTAGGTATACGCGGATACCTTGCACTGCCGTCTGCGCCTTCGGGCACACAATTTTTTTGTTTGTCATCCAGAGTGACAAATCGTTCCACTGCGCCTTATCTTGTAGAATTATTGGCGGTGGAGACTTAGTGACTTGCGCCGCGGGATGCGCGGGCAGCGACTTTTCTATTGTTTTGCGTGTATTAGACACGCCCTTCTTAGCCGGGTTCCGTGAGGCGGACGGCGACGCGGTATCCGAGTTAGGCTCGGAATCCCCTTTCGCGGCGCGTTTCTTGGCTTTGCGCACGACGACGGTGAAGCCGACGTCATGAGCACTCCTGTCTTCCTCGCAGTCCATATCGGATCCCTCGTCCGAAAGGGCCGCGGGCCCAACAATGGATTGCGTTTCCCGGAAGGGAAGCGCAGGTGCGTTCGTCGCTTTGTTAGCTTGTTTATTGCACTCACTAACGGCGGGTTTATTACCCGCAGGTGCATTGGACTCGAACAATGCCGACTCGGTCGGCGCGGCCTTTTTATTGCTGGCAATTAGGCCGCTAATTGAATCGCACACAGGTGCGGATGAGTCACCGTGCGCAGGTGCAGGTGAGGCGGGCTCTAAAGCCGGCGATGACGGGCCTTCGGTGTCGAACGAGGCCGTGTGGCTCTTCTGCTGTACCGAGTCGGTTACAAGGCAGTTCGATCGGAACTGAGCCCAGATCTCGGGGTGCGCGGCACGCAAAAACTCCGCGAGTTGTATGAATTCCCGCGCGGGATTGCGGAAAGTCGCCATTTCGACGGTTCGGGTGGCGGTGTGTAACACAAAAGAAAATTTCTCCCTACGTAAGCAGGGAGGTGTGTACTAGAAATATTTCACCTACAGCCTTACGCTTTAGGTGCGAGAAGGTGTGTACCTGGCTGTTGCCTAGCGCAACAAGCGGACACAAAATACAATAGCCGCCTCTGAGGCGAGAATGTGTGTGTAATATCTACTCACGGTTTACCCAGCAAGGCGACACAACACTACACAGCACTGTCGACGCTATCACGTACGCACACCACGAAACACGACACTTCTACTTCGAGGGAGACGATCAGTGAAGGCACGAATGAAGAAAACCAAACACACCGCTACGGGAGCGGGTGTTGGCCACTATCAATGACGATGACAACTAGCTACTACAGACTGCGGTCCGTAAATTGTGCGGGCTGTCAGCTTGGTTAGCATAGAGCGCTGTCGGTTGACGTCCGTTCTGCGCCAGAGCGCAGGAGCGAATGTTTTATAAGGCAATGTATATGTTTTAACAACAAAATCCCAGAAAGTGCACAAAGTCTTTCAATCAAAAAGTTCAAATTTTATATTAAACAAAGACTTCATAAAAAGGGTTATTACGGGTTGTTAATAATACATAGATGAAGATAACCCCTAGTTTAAAAAAAGAAAAAAAATGACTTTCAATAAGTATTATGTAAATAATCTATCTTAAATAAAAATTTATTCTATTCTTTTCTACATGTCACATTCAGGATTTAGGTTTGCCATGAAGCGTTACCAACGCGTACGCAACGGTGAAGGTTTTAAAGTAGAGTTCTTCAGAAATGAAACAACCTACAAATGAAGAATACTGTCAGTCTGGTCTGATTCTGGTAATATTATAAGATTAAGATCCAGCCCAGCTGTGGTACTATTACTTAATCTTTGAGGTTACTTTCTCACCAGCTAGGTTAACGGTAAAATTCGTAATTAATTCTAAACAAAAAAAATAACAAAAGACAGTGACTCTGTGCTGATGACCTTGATATGAACGTTCCGAAGGTGCTACAATTAAAATAAAGTCTACAAAATTTATGGCGTGTATTGTTTTCACAAGCCGATAGGAGTCCGGCAGACCAGAATAGCACCTACCTCTTTCCTACCGAGGTGTGTCTCTGTCTACCCCTTATATGGGAAAAACGAGTGACTGTATCTATGTATGTATTGTTTTCACAACACATATCCTCAACCAGTCATTACTAGTACTTTATTTCGGAAGTACTAAATTTAAATACTATGATTCCAATCGTCAAGGGCTTTGATTGGCAGGTATACAACAAAGAAATATTTTGTATTCTATTACATTTGTTACCAATTCTATGAATCGGTGATACAACGCGAAACTAGAGATGTATAACCAATAATTTAACATTGGGCAACGGTCCAATGTTGACTGCAAGCGTGCACGGCGGGTAACATTTGATGGAATTGGGTTGATTGCCTGTGGATATCGTAGCCAGATCCGGCTATTACAGGAACTCTTTAGTTTCCTGTAATTTAATGTGCCATGTTCTGTTTAACGAATAGTACGGGTTATGGTCAGCGGATCTTATCATTTAATGGAGTAAAAGTAAAGTAAAGTTTCAGCCTATAAATGTCCCACTGCTGAGCACAGGCCTTAAAATTGCAATTAACAATTTTAGTTGTGCCGGCACCGGAACCCAGGTCACTCGCGTACTATGAAATTTAAAGCGATCGCCTAGCCCCTGAGCTAGTAAGTAGTACTAAAAATAATAATTTTTTTTTTTTTTTTTAAAAACGAAGCCCCACACTAGGATTTTCTCCTGTATCGTGGGTGCGTTTTACAAACATTAATTTCACATGTTACCTCCGGCTGGGAATCGAACCCAGGACCGGTGGCTCAGAAGTCAGGTACGCTAACCACTACGCCACGCGGTCGACATTGCAATTGCAGCGTTTTAAGACTGGATACGCTGAAAATTGCTGTGCGGAAAGTCTTATTCCACTTTTATTACTTACAGATGTGGTATTTATTGATGATTGGTGATGGAAATTGTGCTGGATTGAGTTTTAGAATAAATATTACAATTATTGAAATTCCAGTATTTATTCTAATATAGACATTATCCTGTTATTCTAATCTATTAAAATCAATTTATTTCGACCACTGGCCGATTTTCGACCACGACGATAACTTCCGAATACTGTCGGAAGCTATAAACTGCGCAGGAGATATTACAGTGCCGCACGTGCACAAACACAGGCACTCGCTAGTCCTGACCTACCCACGCTCGATGCACAAACGCTAAAATCGGAGGAGGGCTAGAATGTAGTTTTAGAGATATACGAACCAGACCACTAACAATTTGTGTTTATGCAAAAATGCTCTCTCCGGCTGGAATTAGTAACCAGAGGGTCTATATAAAAAACAGAATACGAAGTTCCGTTTACTAAACTTTCACTCTACTGGTAACCTATGGATCCGAAAAAAGGGCATTCGTAGAAGTAGCGTCTGAAGTAATTTTGTAGCAGGGCTTATGTTTGACGTCTGTAGATGTTTGGAATCGATCGGAAACTTCGATTTTCGTAGTAGGCCCCTGGACTCGCGGCTCAATGGCCACGTACTCGGACAACTAAGCCACGCGTTATAACAACAACGCGTTAAAAACATTGATTATTGTAATGAGTGTATCCATTACCTTGTAATGTAGTTGTTAGTTGTTAGTTCATACCCATATGGTATAGATAATAAACGGGAAAGGACAGCTCCTCCTCTGTCCTTCCAGCCCAGCCCAGCCCAGCTCTGTGTCTCTAGTCCAAGACGGATTGCATTTCAGATGTGACGATTAACTAGAAAAAGGTTTATACAATGTGTTACATTGAAAATACGGTGTTTGTAAAAATATAAATACATATTTGACGTAAATCACTTGGAATCTGCAGTACATCGTTCATGTGTTCACCTGTGAATTAATCATCGACGCAAGAAATAGATTTTGTTTTCGTAGACGCTCGCAATCCGCGACCACTGATATCGGTTCTATTTCGCGTACTTTACTACCGTTTTTTTCTACATATATTTAAAATCATTATGTCTAAAGTGAAAAGTTATTTCTTTGCAGGAATCCGTCTTAAGTGCAGTCCCTTTTATTCTGCCGTCAGGCAGTAGTCGGTTTGAAGGGCACTGTTAACTAGTGTAATTACTGGGCTTGTGAGACTTTAGAACTGACGTCAAAGGCGTCTGAGCGCAGTGCGGTGCCCACACAGATATTTTCTGAGTAACACAGCTTTTGTTATGGGCAAACGTTGCACTTCAGGTGAACGAATTATCGGTTTCGGCATTAAGATTCATAAAAAAAAATATCGGTCGCGTAGTTCAGAACAGTCTAGAGAAAGAAAGTGAACGAAATACTGTGAAGACTAAATCCGCTTTAAATAAAAATGGCTTCACTAGTTGTCATATTAGTACCTGACAAAAATCAATCGGCGGTATGACTGCGTCTAGTTTCAGATGAAAAAAAAAAAAGTTTCAATGCCTTGCGAAATTATTCAATTCGAATAAAATAGCGCTTGAGGGTCTGCTAAGAAAATCTAAATACGAAGTTTCGGCTGACGGATCGCACGTTTCCTACCACGATATCGCTCTTTACTAAACATTCCATTGGTATTGCCTATGGATCCGAAAGAAGGCTGTCCGCAGAAGTTTCACCCAAAGTAATTTGGTAGTAGGTTATTTGTTTGACGTCCGACGTTGCTTTGAATAGCTGCGAAACTTTGTACTTCGATTTTCATAGTAAGCACGTGGAAAGGCGAAGTTTTGTCCTGGTCGGAAGCTCAGGTGCCGGCACCCCTAAAGTTGTTAATAGGAATTTAAAGTCTCCATTTATCACGTGCTCAGCGGTGATGGCAATAACGTAATGAAACCAGCAAGTCTGCGAAGCCATAAATATTTCGTAAATCTGCACTGGAACTACTAACTCTAAACAATTAAAGGAGGCTTGTGCTAAACAGTGTCATAGTTATAGGCTTATTACAGACGGAATGTATACCCAGTTAATCCACCGCAAGTACTACAAATGTGAATGTGTTCTTAACTAAGCTATCAAGGCTTCATACGCATCAAATCGTTGTCTTTACCTAGACACGACATATTTTTATTGGATAAAGTGACGAGACGAGCAAACAGTTCACCTGATGTTAAGTGAAACGTCTGTCCATAACTAATGCTGTCATCCAGATAATATATGTCCGCATATGTCCAGATATTACACTCGCTATCAGTGGTGGACGTGGTGGCCATCAGACCGGTACACAATAATGCTTGCACACTAACGCTTGACGGCAGCCGTCTGACACTGCGGTACCACCGCCACCACCTATGCAGATTCTTGCATAGGAAACCCTTCCATCAGTAGAATTTTTCTTTATAGAAAAAAACCATAAGTAGCATTATAGGGATAATAGATTAACGAAGCGTGTGCATAAGTTGCTATTCACGGAGTTAAGAATTTTTTTATTTTTAGCTATAAAAATGATATTGTTCTTGTCTCATAGGGTTATAATCATACACCTTTTTGTTACAGTAGATATTGTGTAGAAAATACCTACCTAAATAAAATTAGTATTTTCACTAATATTTTAACGAAAAATACACATACAAAGAGGTCATTAATACTATGTAACTAAATTGTATATAGTATTTGAAAGTTAAAGGAAGGGCATTTTATTTAAAAAAAATGTTATAGTCGTTTAAGATATATATAAATTAGTGGTCGCCTAATGGTCAAAGTTCGACCTTCATCTTCATCAGGAACTTTTTGTTAATTGTATTTAATGTGTTTGTAACACATGTTGAATATAAACTCCTTCTCCATATAAGCTTTAACTATGCCAAATCTCACACACCGTGCGCGCAATATGAAAATAAACGTTTCTCTTCACGTCACTGGTCTTGGTAAATTCTCATAGTCTCTTGTCTTCTAAACTGGGTCAACCTTGGGTTGTTAAAAAAATTAAGGAACATATAAAAGTATTGATTGTTTGCAAACCCATCCCTCAATTACATTGCACAAATAGGCTAATTTTGATTGTCTTTTGTCGTCGTCGTTTCAGCCTATCATCACCAGTCACACTGCTGAACATAAGACTCCCCCACAGTTTGTAACTTTAATTTAAGAGGGGTTAAGGCATAGTTGCCATGCTTGGCAGTCGGGTTGGCAACCGCAGTTTATTTATTCAGATGTTCCAGGAAGATGCTGATTTTCATTTTCCCTCTGTCGACTTTCACGACACCTACGGTATGAGATGGGGTGGTAGATTCTCTTAAGCCGCCATCACACGGCACATTGTCTTTATAACGCATTATTTGGGGTAAGGATGTGATACTTTAAATTCATATAACATTACTGAACGGTGAGTTCATTAATGTCCTTAATTAGAATACACAAACGCCAATTTATTTTATCAAGCGAATTTCCTGCGTTGTTCATTGTCCCAAAGAGGCTCCATGTGTTTAAAAAAAAACATTTTAACGTAAATGGCCTAAATAGTTCAATCAATCATCAGTAGATGTAAACGATAACGATGAAACAAAGTCTATTAGTAATCTCTATTATTTTTCGCATATCAAAAAATAACGAATGTCGATACCGTTACAAATGAGGTTATAAACTATCGGAGCATGGTGATTAGTTTATCAGATTATCGAATTTATTGTACTCAAGTCGATAGTGACCTTATCATTACGAATTGATTTTGCAGTTGGAGTGCAGTCTTACTTTTGCTTAGTGTCTTTACTGTATTGGATAAATTAATTATGGTAAGTACTTTCAACATAAATATGTGTTTTTTTCTCTTGTACCAATTAAGGTATATCTTATCGCGTAGACAAAAATAGACCTCAAATGAAATACTAACTACCTGGAACCTTACGCTTTTTAGTTCTTACAAAATGAATAAGAACAATGTATTTTTGTTTTAATTCATTAGTTACTACATCATTTTTGGTTATATTGATGTAGTTATCATGCTTCGCTTAAACATGTTCCTTTCACATTTTAAGGTTTAATTTTCTCTTGGTCGTCAAAAAATCTCCTATACGAGATAACACGTTGCATGCACAACATTCCAAAATCACGTTGTCAGAATCGACTATCCATATGACATTCGTCTCGGACTTAGAATTTTTAACTTGGCGTATAGTTCCAAGACAGTTATACTGAATTGAATGCTTATAGATGTAACAACATCCTATTATCCTTTATTGAAAGACGATAACGAAGTGTAGGATTACGTGTTATGTTTAGTATGTGAACGGTTCAATAGGGCTTCTTACATCTCATAGGCGAAGGAAGTGAGTAGTTGCGACAGGCGTGCGGTACTAATCAATTAATGGCAATCGACGTCACGTGGCAAAGTCTCACGCAGGCACCACGTTCTAATGATGTAGGGTTGCCTACTGCTCAATGTTTAAACGGACAAATAGAATATTTAAATTTAATTTAAAGATGTAATGTAATGTTAATGAAACCATCAGATTAAATAGAAACCAGGGGCGTAACACAATTATCAGAAAGCCAGCTTCCGATACTCGAGTCGACTATAATATGTAACTATTAATTCATTCTTACCTAGGAAGGTAGGTAAAACGGAAAAGGTTAATTTTTGAGTTTTCAATGATGTCAATGACAGTTAAGTACTGATTTTTCAGAGTGACGAGCACAGTGACAACATTTGTTGTAGGTAGACGTTGCATCAGGTGTTGATTTGCTCGTCTCGTCACTTTCATCTATAAAATAAAAGAAAACATGCAACTACAGTAAACATTTAGATTTTACTTTCCCTTATTGTATTATTATCCTATAACATTGTTTTTGTCTTAACCCTGTACCATCCGCATGGCGACATGTTTTATAATTCACGGTGTCCGCAATTATTATACAAATGACTGCTTCATAATTAGCCTTGAAGTGTTTATTTACAATCCAGCCTTTTGCGTCTATCAGTCACTGTTACGTTGCGTGAAGTGATTACAATTACCATACGAAGATCACAATCTCGCTGAATGATCTCAGTGATGCTCTCCGTGCGTTGTGAGTGATTATCTCTATCCATCCAGCACTGAGAAAATCCAAGATATTTAAAAGTTGATTATAGATAGCTATATTGGATAGTGGAGTTGATACCATGTTACTGATGATAATGATGTCTTTTTGGTCGGTTTTCGACTACGGTGACATCTTTCGAATACTGTCAGAGCTATCAGCTGAGCAGTTAATTTTTTAGTGCTACCCGTGTGCGTGGAAAAGCAGAGGCACTCACTCGTCTTAACCTACCCGCGCCTCTGTAACTCTCATACGAAGGTACCGTAGACACGTACGTAACCAGTCCCGAAAACCAACAATTTCTGTTTTTGCACACGTTTTGGCTTCGGCTGGAATTTGAACCCAGGACTCGCGGCGCAGTATTTACGAGTCCGGTTATCTTCACTTATTACTAGGCCACGAGGTTGTCACCATGTTGGTATCTAGTATAATCTATAATCAAATAGCCTCGGCGTCATGTCTCGAGTTGTTCCCTTCACAGTACCATGGTGTAGGCGGCCGATGGCTAGCTACCATATGCCATATCGACTGGTAAATATTACTACTTCTGGTCTACTTGAGTTTACACCTATATATGAATTTTGTCTTTTGTGAGGTTTTGTATTAGACGTAGTTTTCTAACGATATAAGGTTGCTATTTTTAAATCTTAATCTATATATTATTTCTCAAAGAAGTTTTTGTCGGTATTAAATATGTTCCTTAATTATTAGGTGTTTGAAGATTATTTTTTACCTCTAATGACGAAAAATAAGACATTTAAAATTTATGTTTTTGTTGAAAACATTGGTTAAAAATATTGAATTAGTTGCAGAAAGCGCTGTCTGTTGACAATCGTTTGAAGTAACATGCACGACAGCTGTCGGTAAGAGTTGTTTAATTCTTTAAAGAAGGTAGATGGCTCCATCTGTTCATATTTACGATGCTGTCGAAATATAAGCACGGGTTAGCTAGTATTTTATAAACATTACTTATTTTTTTATGCTGTATTTTTTATTAAACTAACTTAAGAATTTAATAGCGTTTAATTCTAACGACGCTCGAAACATTGAGTTATAAATAGTTGAAATTAAACGCGATAGAATCTGTTAAGTTAGTTTTATAAATGTGTATGTAGTATTCGCGAAAATATTAGAAATCATTATGTATTTTTTTTTCAAAAAGCTATACCAGTAACATCTACACATTGCACATTTACAGCTAGTGTTTCGAATCGAAATGTTTACATTATGCGATAGTCGGTTTTGTCTCTAATTACATTTTCCGGTAACCGTCAGAAGCGTCCTTTGTAGGATATATGTTACTGATATGACCTTATTCTCGTTGCATCTAATATCAGTTGCCTGAGGAGTTGTGTTGGATAAGGATGTAATATTTGATAACAGATGAACATTGAACGTGTGGTGGCCGCTTAAGAAAATCTGCCACCCCATCTGCCGGGCTATTGCGTATCCAAAGTGAAGATCACTTCCAAAAGTATTGAACCAATATCGCGCGTAAAGGGTCGCGGGTTCGAATACCGCATGGGAAAAATATTTGTATAGCCTATATTTGTAAAACGATGCAAGAAGTAAGGTATCTTTTTTATAAGTAAAATGCTTCGCGGCTTCTTTGTGGGCCTCGTCTCATTCAGTGTTACGAACAGATATTCTTCAAAATGTTTCAGTTACCTCTGATCACGCTGTAAATCGGCACTTAAAATGACAATGAACAATTCAATGGTATAGGTGCCAGAGATTGAACACTAATTGGAAGCGCCCAGCCCATAGGCCACAAAAGCTCTTAGTATTGATTTATTATATAAAATCAATCAAATCGTCAAAAGTTGCAAAACGTGTGTATTTATTTTGCTTGTATTACGTATTAGATACAGAACCATTCATGCACTTCAGTGAACTGTACTAATTGTGATGTATGTCAAAAGTATTTTTTTTGAATAAAAAAAAAACGAATCGCCAGCAGTAGATTTGTCCGGTATCGTAGGTGCATTTTACAGACATAAATTTTACATTAACACCACAACCAGACTCGAAAACCAACAATTGTGTTTTTGCACAAATGTTAGCTCCGGCTGGGATTCGAACCCAGGACTCGCGGCGTAGAAGTCAGGTACTCCGATCATTAGACCACGCAGTCGCCTAATTAATCTAACTTGTAAATAGATCTGTGTTCATCATTCGCAGCGATACAAAGACCTTGTTCGTTTGAAGTACATTCTTAAATATTTGTTGTAATATTGCCGAGCAGTGACGATACCTACGATTCCACGATATCTTTGTCCTTACTTTATTACTTACAAGTTTTTTGTTTTTATATTATGTATATCTCTCTAGTGGAGTGCATTTAATTCTGGTTTAATAATGATGGTAAGTGCAACCTGTCTTTGTCACCTAGAACGTTTCTGTGTTGCACCACAATGCGCTACCCCTAGACATCAGTTTCCAAGTCTCAAATTTATTACACTCATTAATTGCTACTTAACTCATAAATTACACTAGTTCTCAGCACCCTTCACTGGAAGTCCGACCGAAGACCAGAACACAGACCGAAACACAGTAAGCGTTTCGCACAGTAAGCTGTTTGCACACTACCTACTGCTTCATGGCAGAAAAACTGGCAAGTCGGTAGTACCTACCTAGACGGATTCCTGCGTAGGAGTCCTACCGCCACTAATATCTCTTCGATTTAATGATATACTCGTATATTATGTTATCAAGTATTATCTTTGCTCGCTTAAAATATTTGAATATCTTTCGAAAATGTCGCGTAATTATATTTTTTTATTTAGATTACATACATTAGTATTATGATGAAATGATAATATACTTCTGCAATGTTTCTTTCTGCTGCAATAATTATTTGTTATTCGAGTTATTCGCCAGTGAGACTGTCATGAAAAATTCAAACATCGAGAAGGCCAGTCTATGCGCAACTTCCTCCTTCATTTTCCGCGTTAACCAGAGACAATATATTCGCTATCAATCGTTTTTTTTTTAATTAATTTTTCCTACTTCATCTACTAGCCAATTCTTCCAGACTAATGAGGATCCTATATGTCTTATCGTTTACTAATTTAGTGTAGTGAAGACTGTGATGAATAAAAAATGATATAAAGAATTCTTAGACACTAAAAATAATAATAATATTTTTCGGCCGACGTATCATCAAAAATAATTTCCCCTTCATCGATCCTATACTGGCAACACTTTGTTTTTTTTTTTTGGGAGCAACAGTTGTATAGTGAGTTAACAAATACAGTGATTAATAAGTCGGTACCGCCAGCTCAATGACTACGTAAACACGGCCATGTGTTGGCACCGTGGCCTGCCTTGAACAATATTAACGCTTGTTGCAGAGATCAACTAGGATGTAGGAAACACGAATGGCCTCGTTGGATGTGACATCGAGCCGACAGTGGTACACCGAAAAAAGTTTTTAATTCATAGTTGCGATTGTTGTACATTAGTAAAATATAAGGTGTTTTCTATAACAATGCTCATCAATCGTTTATTTAATAATTCGATGACTTTTGTGCTATGTTGAAATCCATTTTCTAATTCCTTGGTTAGTAAAAGTCTCATGCTTGTTATTAATTATTTTACTTTTTAATTTATTGATTATATATTTTTTAAATTATACCTCTAGATAAGATAGGTGACGTTGAATATTTATTTAACAAATAGATTAAATATTTTAGATATGAGCGGTGCTTGAATATTCAAACATATTCCATTTTTTTTATTACTTTTAGTTTCTCTTTGAATGAAGATCACGTGTACGCGTATAAAAATAATTTTTCAATTCACTATAAGCTACCATATAGTGTCTACGAACATCCAGCTATAATTTTTTGAAGCGAAACTACTTTAGGCGCGATGACAGTACAATTTCAAGTTTTCGTGGTTTACTTAAATAATATTTATCGAGTAATAATTATATGCTGAGCCGTGTGGTGGTGGCTTAAGAGAATCTACCACCACATCTTATATGAGATCACCACATCAGATATGAAGGGTTAATGAAAACCAAGAGATGGGTAGCAGCATCTTCCGAGAACATCTGATTAAATAAACTGCGGTTGCCAAATTGAGAGCTACATATTTTTGTGGTAATGTGTAAGGGATTAATTGTACTATGTTAAGCAGTAGACTAGTTGTGGGCCGAAATAATATGCTGAGCAGTAATTTCATAATCAATAATTTTTCGTTACTTCATATTTATTTATTTTAATATATATATATATATATATATATATATATATATATATATATATACATACATATAAGATTAACTTCTCTCACTTGAATTGAGATGCACGCGATCTTTTCTTATAGACACGAATTGACTGTGGTGCTAATAGTATATTATAAAAATAAACTAAGTATTTATAGACAATTCTGCGATGTCAAAGAATCCTTTCTGTAATGTCTGTAATTTCTGTAAATCATGTTAAAATATAAAAAATCGATATTTGCTGATATAACTTAAACAAATATGGATGTTTCATATTTTTAACATGATTTACAGAGATTATTCTTTGACCTGTATGGAATGTAATGGTATCTTCTATCATTGGTATCAATTTTAACCCAATGCCAGATGTCCGCACAATTTTAAATTTAGCACAACTATTAAAGCCCGATGACAACAACAATTTCATGACTATGCCCTGGTGCACTTAAAAGGATCATCAGCTCACTGAGTCAAGCGTGTTTTTTTAGTTGGCACAAATGCTGGCTCCGGCTGGGATTCGGACCCAGGCCCCGTGGCGTAGAAGTTAGGTACTCTGACCACTACGCCACGTGGTCACTTTATTGTTATAGCAAGAACAAGTCTACAACTTTCTATTTCTTATAATGGAATGGGCTTTACATAGTCTCTTATTTTGGTCCATGGATCATTTATAATCATTCATTACTACAAAAAAAAATAGGTTTTTGTGAATCTACATTTATTTTTATGGGATGGTCAGTTTTTTTTAAACGGTATGTTGCCGTTGGTTATTACAAGAAACAAAACATATAAAACATAGTTAATAGAATCAGGCGTTACTTTGGAAATCATAATATAAAATAAGACGTGAAAAATCGGTTCATTCCGGGTCGAGGGTGAGTCGGGACGTATCACCCAACACCTGAAAATTGGGCCATCCCGTACAAATCGGACACCTGGCGACGTTAGTTAGGATACATTAAAATTAATTGTTTGCCTTTGTTAATAAACTATGCGTTTTGAGACTGGCAAAAAGTTCACAACTATTGCCATTGACAGGCAAAAAAATGTGTTAACCCTTATTCAAATATAGGGAAATTATTTCCCACCCGACAACGTTATACATATCAGTATTTTATTCCTAAACGTTAACCGATACAACCAATTATTTTAACGCATCAAAAACTACATTATATTTCTTTTTATACAATGGCAACACTTTTTTCCGAACGTCATAAGCCTTACGTCAATGTCAATTCAAATACAAAGGTCGGTATTTTTTGTCGGTTTTGGCGCAAAATTAAAATACTTGTGAAGTGTTTTTCCTCTGACGAGCAGAAAAATTCCTGTAAGTAGATAATAGTATTTTTTTCTATTAGTAGACTATATTCCTCATATATTTACATAATAAAGAGCGTAAGAAACTAAATCGTAAGGTAATTCTGTACGTTTAAATTAGGTGGGAAGTATTTTCCCTATCTCCGTCTTGGTTTTTACTATGTGGGAAAATAGTTCCCTATATCCCGTTTGTAATCTTTGTTAAATCAATATATACAAAAAAATCATTCTGTCTTTTTCTATAAAAAATTGTTGGTGTTGTTTAAGGTACACACGAGTTTTAAAATGTCGCAAAGTAAAAAGAGAAAAACATTTAATGTTGCAGAAACGCAAGAACTGCAAAAAATTATTGATAGCTTATCAGACTTATCTGACATTGACACAGACTCTGATGACGAGGTAAATAGCTCCTCACCTTTTTACTTAAAAGATTTCGAAAATAAGTCGGACACACATGACGTAATTGCGAAGCGATTAGATCAGCTATTTGGAATACCGGATATAGAAGATGGAACCATTAATCTAAATAAACCCACCGAGTCGAGTTCACTCCTGCACATATTGGAAGAAAAAAGTGAGTCGGTGTTTCGAGTTCTATCTCCTGTACCAAGTACATCAGCTCAAATAGATTTACCTGCCTCAGAATTATCAACATCGCCTATTGGATCAGAACCAACGTCTTCTGTGCACACTGAAATATTAATACCTGTCTCTGTACCCACTCAATCAACATTATCTTCTGTAAAAATATTATCATGTGTAAGTTTACCATATCGATTCTCTGCATGTCCATCCGATTCACAATCATCTGCACATATAGCACCTAGCAGCTCAAAAATAATGAAAGTTTCTTCAAAACTACCTACGAAGTTGCCAAAATGTACCCAATCATCGTCGTTAACAACCCTGACGTCATCTGTAAACCTGACTCAAGTGAGCAGTTCTTCAAATGAAGTAGCACCACCTGGATCAAAGTCTGCTGCATCTAGTTTACCTACATCTCACATCAATTCATCCGCTCTTTTGTCTACGCTTACCGAATCCGATTTACTGTTGATTCAATCCCCCATGCATCCCATAACTTCCAGCAATGCTTCAGCAATAGAATTTATACCTGAGTTGAATGATTTACATGCAAAAAGTTCAGGTGTAGATACGTCAGGAACATCCCATACGCACGTATTTACTATTCCTGGTTCCGACTGCATGCCACGTACTAGACCTTTAATACCTTCTAACAGACCAAGAAAATTACCTCCGAGAGAATGGAATTATGAAAAAGAACATCATGCAATACCCGATTTTGACAAAAAAATGGTGCCTCAATCTACATACACCCATAAAACTCAGCCTGTAAGTATATTTAATAATTTTTTCCCGGAGAGCATCATAGAATTAATAGTAGTAGAAACTAATAGATATGCTTTACAGAAGCAAAGCAAAAACTGGGAAGACGTAACAGCTCCAGAAACGAAAGCGTATTTTGCAGTGCTAATCATGATGGGACTACATCCACTTCCAGATATGGAGTTATACTGGTCCAGTGACCGATTTTATAATAATCCAGAAATTAGTGCTGTTTTCTCGATAACAAGATTTAAAAAGATTACAGAAAATTTACATTTAAGGAATAACGAAGATGAACCATCAAGAGCTTCACCACATCATGACAAATTATACAAGTTGCGGGCTGTCATTGACACCTTAAACGCCGTGTTTCAAAAACAGACTTCAAATTCCAGTCGACAGTCGATAGATGAGTGCATGGTGAAATTTAAGGGGCGAAGTTCCCTTAAACAATATATGCCCAAGAAACCGGTGAAAAGAGGTTTTAAAATCTGGGCCAGGTGTGATGCGGTGACAGGGTATCTATATCAATTCGACGTTTATACAGGCAAAGGAGATTCTATAGAAAACGAAGGACTTGGTTATAACGTGGTATGGAAGTTATGCCAAAATGTGCCTCCAAATACGTTAATTGCATTTGATAATTTTTTCACCGGTTGTAACTTAATGGATGATTTGTTTGATAATGGCATTTATGCTGTTGCTACAGTGAGGCCCAATAGAGTAGACCTTCCTGATGCTATCACGAAGAATGACCGAGCACACAAACTCAATAAAAACCAGTTTGCAACACTGTCCGCAGGGCCATTATCTGCAATAAAATGGGCTGACACACGAGTAGTTACGGTTTTGACCACTGGTCATGATCCTAAGGATACAATGATTGTTAAACGTACCCAAAGAGATGGAACCAAAAAAGATACGTTAATACCTACAGCTATAGCATCGTATACACTTAATATGGGTGGAGTCGATCGTTTTGATCACTTCAGATCATCTTACCATATTAACAGAAAGTCAAGAAAGTTTTGGATGAGATTGTTTTTGTTTATGTTAGATGCAGCAGTTATTAATGCTTACATAACGTACAAAACAAAGCATCCAACTACCGTTCATTTACACAGGGAGTTTCGGTTGCGGCTGGCTCGTGGCTTGATAGATGGATTTACGACCAAAACGCGCAGAATGATTCAGTTTAAAAACAAAAAAGCAGGCAATTTTGGCGTTCCAGACGAAATTCGTTTAAGGAATGTGGGTGAACACTTACCTACAAAGGATAGTTCTTACAAAAGATGTCGCTTTTGTAGTACGAAAGCTAAGGAAAAAAGAACAAATATTAAATGCAGCTCATGCAATGTTGCATTATGTGCACAAGAGTGTTTTAAAATTTTCCATTTAGCGGAATCGCGCTAAATATGGAATGAGGCTTGTAAAGACTTTGTTTTTTTTTTTTTTATGATTACTTCCTGAGTAAAATTATTTCATTTAGTTTGTTTTAGTTTGTGATGCCTAAGATTCATTGTTAATATTTCAAAGTGCAATAAATGTCTAATTTCTAATATTTTTTATTTCGCGAAATACAAGTAAAGTCGGGGGCAACAACTAGTCATGTAGAGATTTCACCATGGGATATAGGGATATAATATCCCACCATTAAAAAAAGCAAAACTTAAACAAATATAGGGAAATATATTCCCACCAAAAAAAAATACCTTAAGCCTGTGTTTTTTTTATTTTTATTATACTAATTTTAAAACAATACCCAAATGAGTGGTAAATCCGTATAAACAACTATGACAAGTCTTCTATAGCGCCGCGTTTGTTTAAGGGTTAACGACGTCCTTCCCTGCTATTTGCGAACCAGAAAACCTACTTCTGAATTATACTGCAACGTTGCCATTTATTGCTATTTGTTATATTAATAGAATAGAATATTAATTTGTTATAACAATAAGCAAATTTATTCCGTAATACTATTCAATTGATATGGACATAGTTACTGCTACCTTAGATTGCTATTGATCACTTGATTACCACTAGTTAATCCAGCTTGATTCGTTGTCAGCGAAGTCGTTCTAATCGTTGGACTAGCAATTCAGTTACAAGTACTCAGTTTGTAAAACATGTATAGGTTAGTTTTATATGTACTAACGTACGTTTCGTACGTTCAGAACTATTTGCATTACAATGTAGAACTGTAGACACCATTAATTGATGATATAAAAATACTGTCGGAAGTTATCAACTGCGCAAGAGTTGTTTGCCCCTTCCCCATATCTCCAAAACTACAGCACCTAACATTTTAGAAAAAAAAAATACAGAAAATAATTCTTTACCCATTCGTTACAGCAAAACCTTTAAGAGAATTTCGCAATATTAGTGCGTACTTATATTAGTAGTAATGTACGGAACCCTCTACAAGCGAGTAACACTCACCGTTTTTTTTTAATAAAGTTCTAACGACATCTTTTTATTAACAACACTATTCGGTTCACTACTTGATTCAATACATGATCTTTGAACTGAATTGACGTTTTTCACATACGTGAAAATTGTCTCGATGTATTTTCATAGCTCCTCATACTCATCGGTCCTAGTAATTCATAGTTTGTAAACATTTCCTCTACGCAAATTTTCCTATCGACTTACATGACTCACAGCTGGATATAGTCATGATTCTTCGTTTTTATTCGTACACATACAAATAATAATATAATTATTAATTAATAACAATGTTATTTTAATCTCTGCCTGTGTGGACTCGGAATTGTATTAATCTCACTTGCTTTATTACAGTCATATTTGGATTAGATAAATATGTCGGTGTTGCTGTGGCAACATTTTCTGTTTAAATGTCAGAGTCTGTTAGTCACTGAAGAAAAAATGGAGACGTATTTACAAATTCTTGTATTATATGTGCGTTGGAGTATTATTAGTTGGTAGTGTGACTTAAATGACGTTTAAAGATAAAACAAGCATATTCTGTTTCCTTTTTTTTTACAAGCTTTTATTTAACTAGCAATGTTTTGACCTAGTTTTCGATGTCCGATTGAGCTAAATTTTGGCATAACTATGTAGCTTCGGTGACAATGATATGGTACTATGGAAGTGGTATGATTATGGAGCCAGAACTTGGTCATAGGAACTCCTCAACGAAGAAAGATACCATGTCATATTTGAGTTCGTTCGATTCGTTGTGACGAGTACCATAGCCTTAGCAACATTTGAAGCCCACTGCTGGACATAGGCCTTACAAATAAAAGCTTGTAAAAATATATGATTTTTACAAGCTTTTATTTAATTTATTTAAACTTCAACTTCTGAAAAACGTCATTAATTAGTATTCTTCTGACCACGGCGACAACTTCGGTATACCTTCGAAAGCTGTCAAATGAACAAAAGATATTAATGTGTTAAGTGTACGCGCAATCGACTACCTGATGTGACGCTCAGGACTTGGCTTGGATGTAGTATCATATTTTTAACGATGCCCCACTGTAGCATTTCTCCTGTGTCGTGGGTGCGTTTTATAGACATATAATTTGCGGTGTGCACAAATGTTGGCTCCGGTTGGGATTCAAACGTAGGACCTGTGCCCTAGAAGTCAGGTACTCTGTATATAATATGCAATCGTATCCCTATAGTTTTGGGAACGCAATGGGGAGTAAGAGCTTTTTTGACTCATACCAAAATGGCGGCGACGTGGTTCACCATCCGTCACGTCTCGTTTCCCACGGGGGCGAAAAGTGGCCTACGTGAGTGGTCTCTGCCTACAACTTTATATGAGAAAAAGGCGTGACTATACGCATGTATTTAAACTTGTACACAATTATAATATTGTATGGTAACGACTTTACGCATAGAGTCGATAAGTGTTTTTGACGGCTGTATGACAAGTATTATAAACAATACACCGTCGATTACTAACCAACACAAAGCAATATTAAAATATTGATATGTATTAAATTGTAACAATAACTAACTGTCACAATAACTGTCCTTCAAATATATCGCAGCAGTAGATATGAAACTAAACGTTCTTGTGCAACCGAATAGAGTTTATTGTTGTTTTTCTGGATTTTTTCATAAACTGTAAGTTGGTTATCGGAAACCAAAATATTTTTTTTGTTCTATCATCATAACTAGGTTTACTGTTAGGACTCATCATCATCATTTCAGCCTATCATTAGTTCACTGCTGAACAAAGGCCACCCCGATAGATTGCCACAAAAGTTTGTAGCTCTTATTTTGGTGGAGGGATTATGCCATAGTTGCCACGCTTGGCAGGCGGGTTGGAAACAGTTTGCAGTGCAGTTTTTTTATTCAGATGTTCCGGGAAGATGCTGCTGCACATATCCTGGTTTTTATTTTCCCTCTGTCGACTTTTATGTCACCCACGGGATAAGATGGGGTGGTAGGATTCCTATCCACGAATCCGTCTAGGTAGTTACCACCCAGAGCCCCAGGGCCAGTTATTTTGCCGTGAATCAGCGAGCAAGCGAGTAAGTGAGAGTAGAAGCATTTCGGTTTGAAGTGCACTGAGATCTAGTGTGATCACTGGGCATTTGAGACTTCATGACTTCCTCCTGACTGGCGCAATGTGATGTCACACAGAAATGTTTAGTTAGCATTTGCTATAGGCAGACATTGCACTTACCATCAAGTGAACGTTTTTCATGTTTCATCACTTTATCCAATAAAAAAGTCCTTTAAGAAAAGTGTATACTCCTTTCTTAAAGGCGGGCAACGCAACCGCAGTTCTTTTGTTATACGGATGTTTAAGAACGGCGGTGATCACTAATCATCAACTGAGCCACTTCTTCGTTTGCTACCTCTACTATAAAAAATAATAATAGAAGAATGCAATAACTTCATATATATGTCATTGAAACTGTGTTATACTGATAAGAGCATTTCCACGCGTTAGGATATTAGCATATATATGTATGTATGTATGTATATAGCATTACTCAAACTAATTTAAAATTATTCTCTATTGATTTATTGTTTGGATTATCTCGAGTTTATAATGATACTAGCTGATGCCCGCAACTTCGTCCGCGTGGATATAGGTTTTTAAAATATCTCGTATGAACTATTTGATTTTCCGGGATAAAAAGTATCGTGTGTCCGTCTCCAGTATGAAAGCTATCTCTGTACCAAATTTTGTCAAGATTCAGCGGTTGAACTGTGAAAAGGTAAGAAACAGAGGGACAGAGGGAGTTACTTTCGCATTTACTACTATAATATAAAGTATGTATGTTGTTGAACTTCCGCTGGAGTGATGTACTTCAGAATTTTTTTAAGTAAAAAATGGTAATAATTTTAGATTTGAAGATTTTATAAAAAATATTCTTCAGCTAAATGAATACTAATATATTATTAAGCTCATAGATAAGTTATAAAAATCGTACTAATTTGAACTGTAAATGATTTCTAAT
Source organism: Luehdorfia chinensis (assembly GCA_019845155.1). Taxonomy (NCBI): domain Eukaryota; kingdom Metazoa; phylum Arthropoda; class Insecta; order Lepidoptera; family Papilionidae; genus Luehdorfia; species Luehdorfia chinensis. Next base: position 56,582 of record JAHVAK010000297.1, read on the forward strand.
TATAGTAAGGACCTTCTGTACGGTAAATAACACCAATCCTCTCTTTAATGTCTCTTGAAACGAAAGACAACGAGATGTTTTATTGGGTCATTTGAATTTACGATAGACGACATTGATATAGCCCAAATACTAAACGCGTGACGTAACGCTTTCGAATTTACGGGACGTTAATTTTATTGGGATGTAATATTAGTCAAAGCTTTAGCTTTAATGAGTCTTGAGAAAGGTCTCGGTTATTACTGGAATAATGCTTCAGCACTACGGCTGGTAATGTCCATATTTATGAGCGAAGGCATTAATATAAAATGTAGCGATTCGACTGTAATTGTTAGTAGTAAAAAATATTATGCAAATTCCTACATATTTATTTATAGTAAGTCATATCAAGCAAAATTATTTATAGGAAAGTCCGGTTGTTGTAGTTGACTGAAGGCTGCATCGCCTTCAGTCAACTACAACATCGGAGGTCTACTGTTTAACTGAGGTTGGTTTCGTGATCGGTTTCATTTGATCCCATTAACCAATGAATGAGCTTCATACGCCAAAATAAAACCGATCACGAAACCTTCCAGAGCTACAAAATAGTCCTTCAGGTTTCTCTCAAGTTGCGAGGACTTTTTGAAGTTCGTTGAAAGCTATCTTTAGACGCTGCCAGCAAGCCAGCCTGGGTGGGACTGTTCGGCATTACTATTAGTCTACTTTTACACTAAAAGCTTTAACTGATGGTAACCTGTGCAAGAACTCGTGTACGTCCATCGCAGTGCTATTTATTGTACCGTGAAATAGTAATTGACAAACATGTGTGCCGTGTTTTGGTCTGTAGGGCACTGATAGCTAGTGCAATTACTGGGCATATGTGACTTAAGAACTCATGACGAGCGCAGCGTGGCGCCACTCATGAATGTTCTGGGTGACACGGCATTAGCTATAGGCATACGTTGGACTTATCATAAGTTAAATGTTTTTCTCGTCGCTTCAGTTTCCATCATAAAAAAAGAGTTTTTTGCACTACGATAGGATGACTTGGTAGATTCTCTTACATACTTTATATGTATACCAATATTATATGGGTACCGACTTTGTGAGCTTGTGAATATTTGAATGGTAATCTCCGGAACAACTGCACCTATTTAAATAATTCTTTCACTATTTAAAATGTAGGTACCACCCCAGGGCCAGTTATTTTACCGTGAAGCAGTAGTGTGCAAACATGACTGTGTTTCGGTCTGAAGGGCACCGTGAGCTAGTGTAATCACTGGGCATACGAGATTTAAGAACTGATATCTCGAGGTGACGGACCCAATGTGGTGCCACACATAAATGATGCGACTCAGCATTTGTTATGGGCAGACGTTACACTTATCATAATTATCGAACGTTTTGATCGTCTCGCCACTTTACCCAATATTATTATAAACTACATTTAATATATATATATATATAATGGCTAAAAGTAGCCGGACAAAGCCGAGGCGGGCCGCTGGTTTATTATAAAACGACTTACAAACAAATCCATTGGTAAATTTGATTATGTACCGTGACTATGATGGCGTAAGCTAGGTATTACACACATAATGAAACACATATTTAATTTTTCGATTCAAATTTCATGTAGCTTTCAAGAGCAGCTCTTGCAGAATTTAAGTAATCTACAAGTGTGGCCAGGTCCAGTCTGTCCAATTTCATGATGGAAGGTAAAAGTTATCGGGAATTTCTGTTTTCAATTCGGGACAGCTACAATGGCTACTAAAAAACAGGTTTTTGTGATTCATCATTGTGTTCATACATTCATTTATTTTTATCGGACGGTCAGTTTTTTTTAAATAGAATGTTATCGTAGGTTAGTGCAAGAAAAAAAACAAATAAAACAAAACAAAGTTCATACATTTAGAGGTTAATGGAAAATCGGGACATTTGGCGCCCCGGTCTAGGGTGATTGGATACTTGTCACCAGACCCCTGAATATCGAGACGTCTCGCGGAAAACGGGACACCTGGCAATGCCCAATCAACCATCCATGTCGTCCCGTGGGTGTCGAAAACTAAAACCAGGAGATGGGCCGCAGCATTTTCCTGGAACATCTGAATAAATAAACTGCGGTTGCCAACCCACCTCCCAATCGTGGCAACTATGGCAAATGACCCCCAAAATAGAACTTACATGTTTCGTGGCAATCTTTTGGGGAGGCCTATGGTCAGCAGTGGACTTGTGATAGGCTAAAGCGATGATGATGATGAGACAGACATACAGACAAATCTGTTTTATTTATTTGGCGGTATTACAAATTATTCACGTTTCCCCAGTTATTTACATTCTAGTAACCGAGTTTGTATAATTGATTGAATCCACAAACAAAACGATATAAAAACATGTTACTACTTGAAAGTTAACTTACCTTGTCATCCTTTTACCTTGTCAGGCTTTTATTATCACACAGGAAATATGTATCTTCAAAACCCATGCCATGAAGGCCATAGTCACGATTATGGGGAACTGATTATGAAAACTTTTCTTGATTGATGACAAGCGCGACAACCTTGCTTGTGTTTGTTCGAAAATGTGCGAATTTTCTTGAGAATGATGTATCACTCGGTCGATGTGATATTGTGTACTTTTGTTCTATGTTGATTCAAATTTTAGAGGAAAAACGGTGGAATTTAATAGAAAGTTGACTATTTAACTTTGTTCACTAAAACATTTCTACTGTTCCTGAAAATATAATTTTACAGTCACACAAGTTAGGCAACATAAGTATCGTTATGGGCGGACGTTGCACTTATCGTCATGTGAACGTTTTGCTCGTCCCTTCCCTTCGTCGCATCACAACAGGGGATACCAATTTTTGACTCCTACCAAAATGGCGGCTAAGTGGTTCGCCACCTGCTGCTTCGTTTCCCGCAGGGGCGAAAAGTTGGCAACGGGTGTGGTCTCTTATAGTCTTTCTGGCTTCCAGTAAAGCGAATATAATGTTGGCATAACTCAAAAAAAAATTGGTTTATTAGTCGTATTGTTTTGACTAAATATTTTCGGCCCTTTTAAAATATTACGCAAATGTATAAAAACTGTGTTGCGCTGAGTTCAACTATTGTCATTACCACATATTTCTTATTATATATACAGAAACCAATATATTTTTTGAAATAAGAAAGCTAGTTAGTGAATTAGTAGGTAAATTACTGCAGGAAATTCCCCAAGCCGTAGTTCGTTAATCGATATGCCCAGTGTACTTTGATGGGGCTATAAATTGACTTTACTCCTGGTAATTTTACTGTCACACTGACATGAATTACTTTTTTAACGTACGATAACTACACCCTAGCGACCAGACATGGCTATTGAATTTGCTGACCGTTTCGCTAAATGGTCAGCGTAACTGCCTAATTAATCTTGGGTTCGAATTCCATCTGACGTGATTCAGAAGACGTGAAGGTGCTAACCAGAAATTGACTACTCGCCATATGATGCCTCGGATAGATCGCAGCGCTGGGTTTGTTGGGGTTCATCATAATCATCATCATCATTTTAGCCTATCACTAGTCCACTGCTGAACATAGGCCTCAGATTGCCACAAAAGTTTGTAGCTGTCATTTAGGGTTGCCATAGTTGCCACGTTTGGCAGGCGGGTTGGCAACCGCAGTTTATTTGTGCAGATGTTCCAGGAAGATGCTGCTGCCCATCTCCTGGTTTTTATTTTCCGTCTGTCGACTTTTATGACACCCACGGGATGAGCAGGGGTGGTAGATTCTCTTAAGCCGCTACAACATGTTGGGTTTCTCTGTCAAAATAAGTAGGACAAAAAGTCAGCGTACATAAATTATTTGCTATTTAATTATTTTAAAAATTAATCGTGGTTGTGGTGTGGGCATAGGAATCGAACTGATGTTGTATGTAGTAATATATAATACTCGTACATTTAAATTATCAGTTATGATGAAAAAAAATTATTTTCTGTAATTTGGAAGACGTTAATGGTTGACTTATAATCTATCTTTATATGGTCCGAGACGTCCTGCTTGCTATGAGGATTTGAATTAACTTTTTGAATATATATGTACTATCTCTCTTTCCCCATATAAATGGCAAATTTCTAACTAATACAATCCTATGCACTAACTATTATCAGATTAAACTAACATAAGGTATGTCGCAGTTGTATGCGATTTCGAAAGATGTTTCTTCTGTATGAATGTATGTATCGGAATTTATACCGCTTTAAAATTATGCAGATAACTTCATTGTCAGCGATATTGGAGCCATAAACTCACAGTAAACATTGGACCTGTTCACGTGTTGTAATCTCAATGCCACAGGATAAATAAATATCATGCTTAGTATGCATTAAATGCGTAATGCCAAGTCTACGTGCTATTGATCAGAGACTTGCAACATAACATACATAACATAGTAAGAGGTTTTTTTTTTGAACTTAAAACATCCGATTATATTTCTGCGGGAAATAAAAAGTTTTATGTTTAATTAACATTTAGCTTCATTTAACTCTTTACAAACCTTTTTTTTTATTTCAAAAGTGACGAAACGAGCAAAACGTTCACCTGATGGTAAGTGCAACGTCCGTCCACAAAAAATGCTGGCACCCAGAATATTTCTGTGTGACACACTGCGTCCGTCAACCTGTGATTACGCTAGATCTCAGTGTCCTTCAAACCGAAACACAGTAATGCTTGCACAACACTGCTTCACGGTAGAATAACTGTCCCAGGGGTGGTACCTACCTAGACGGATTCCTGCATGCATAGGAATCCTACCACCAGTAAGTTTAACTGTCAATTAATGTTGATATTGCCAGTTAAACTTACCATTTGTTAGTATTTTTAGGAAATTTAAACGTTATATTTACAGCTGTCTTTACTGGTAGTAGGATTCCCAATTATTCTGCCGTCAAACAGAATTGTTCATACGTTAATGTGTTTCGACCTAAACGGTACTGTTAGCTAGTGTAGTGGGACTTAAGAACTGATGTATCAAGGTGACGAGAGTAGTGTGATGCCACACAGAAATGTTTTGGGTGACACAGCATTTATTATGGGCAGACGTTGCACTTATTGTAAGGTGAACGATTTGCACGGCTCGTCACTCACTTCCATATATTTTTTTATTAACTTAAAAAGGTTTCAGTACACAATGCTGAACAGACTATATTATGTTGTTGAAAATCTCAAATTCTAAGACTATTTAATTACATATAACAGGTATTAACGATTTGATGAATGCGGCGGTTACTTCTGTTAATATATTATATTAATCTTAATTGCAAAGTAATACGTTTATAACGTTTAAAGCGTTTCTCATTTACGTCTGAACATTACCGGGTTATTCACTGCCTATATAGTAGTATAATTTATCTATTGATTAGTATCTTTCGTGCTATCGTAACCATCGACAACCATCAAACTGACATAGAAATTATTTTGTTTCTGTAATTTGAGGATTAAAAAAAAAAATTGTAATCGATTACTCGGTTGGCGCAGTGGTTAATCCCTTGCATTCTGCGTCACAGGTCGCGGGTTCGGTTCCCGCACGGGACAAATATTTGTATGGCTTACAGATCCGGGTGTTTGTGGATGTGGAGTGGTTCTGGGTGTTTGTGGATGTGGAGTTTATGTCTGTAGAACGCACCCACGATACAGAAGATTGTGTAATGTGTGACAACGGTCTTAAAAAGTAAAGAAAAGAAATATGAAAAGAAGTTGATTACCGCCAATTCTTACATTAATTTTGTAAAATAATATTACTACAGTCCGGCCGCTGAGAGAAAGCGTCCCTGACGTGTGAAAGTTATATTGTATTTTTATTTATTTAACATTAAGTTAAGCGCAAAATTATAATACTCGTATATATTGATTTTATTGTAACTTGACATATTTTTTAATGATACTATTCGTTAGGGCAAGTAAACGATAATAATATTGTTATACTAAGTTCTTCGCCACTTTATTTATGAAATTGCATACTGTAAAGTATCAATTTTATACATTGTGTCATCTTCTGCATAATTTGTCCCATTACAAGTTACTCCCCTTTAAAATATTCCGGACTACAAGGGGTCGGTGGCAGTATTCTATAGTCCGACAAATTTGATAATCCGGCGCCTTTGCACAACAATTGTCGGATAACTGCGGGTCTGCTGTATTTCAAAATGGTTATACCGCCACCTGTCGGAGGCCAGGAGACTTTGCAGGCATTTCCCTCTGTTGACTCTTACGACACCCAAAGTAGAGACATCGAGCCACCACACAGCACCTTCCTTAATAGATTTTATAATACTAATAAATAATATTTTAATGATACATTGTAATACGAATAATACATTTAAATCAACCAATTTTTACGGATTTTATCGCGTTTAATTTTGAACTATTTATAACCCGACGTTTCGAGCGCTTTACAGCACCGTGGTCACAGGAATAATACAATGACATCTGCAGTAGGACTAGAGTAACCGACTTAGCCCTTTAGATTAGCGAGCTGAAGTGGCAATGAGCCGGCCAAATAGCTAGTAGGACGGATAACCTTTGCGGAAGGAAGGTTCTGGAGGCAACCTCGTTCCGGCAAACGTGTATGGCGACCTCCCACTATATGGAGTGACGACCTGCACGGTTTTGCGGAAAGTCGATGGATGCAGGTGGCTCGGGACCGTGTTTTATGGCAATCAATAGGAGATGCATGTATTCAACAGGGACTTAAATAGGTTGAAATTATGATGATATCTATTTTGTTTACATCTTTATCGGATCCAGGATTCGCGAATATAAAACTCCAAGCTTAGTACAATTATAGTTAGACAAACATTAGTGATTTTACGTACATACTATGTTACACTTGCCGATCTCGCACGTGAGTTTATTCGTCCCAGTTTTTATACTTGCTGTGTTTTATACCCTGTGATTTCGAATTAATGTATTCCAGAAATATTTGAGCCGTTATTTTTGAGTTCCGTTATTTTTAATTTAATTTCGGTCAGATATCAGCGATTTTTTATACTGTTTGTCTAGTAAGCGTATATACAACAGAAATGCGATGCCACACAAATGTGGCATCGCAAGCCGGTTCTGAGTGACAGAATTAGTTATGGGCAGATGTTGCACTTATCACAAGGCAAACGATTTGTTCTAATCTAGCCACTTAATTCCACAAAAAAAAATACTTTTACAATTAAAAAATTCACAGACAGACGCTTGTGTTTTATTTACTTATGATGTTAGCAATGCAGGAACCCCGCACTGTCTATTTATCCCTCGACCGGTCCGATCAGAACTTTCCGGGTATTATTATGGGAACAGTCGTTTAGTTACATGTTTATTTTGTTACAGACGGAAAGTGAAACATCATGTGAAGAAGCGGCAAGACTGACAGCGGAAGGCGCTGGTGAAGCGGATGACGATGAAGCCTACGACTATGGAGAACTGCCTCCCCCACCCGACGGTGGCTATGGCTGGGTGGTCGTGTTTGCTTCCTTCATGTGCAATCTGATCGTGGACGGTATTGCGTATACCTTCGGAATATTCCTACCAGAGCTTGTTACTTACTTCGGTGAAGGGAAAGGGACCGTGGCGTGGGTCGGCAGTCTGCTGTCAGGAGTTTATCTTGCTGCAGGTAATTGAATTATATCAATGAAAATAATAAAATTTTGATGGTAGGATACCTATGCAGAAATCCATCTAGGTAGGTATCACCGCGAGGCCAGTTATTCGGTTTGCTTTTTTTTGTTCTTGGTTTTGATTAAATTTTATTAATAATATGATCCTAAGCCGGTAGTAGTACTCAACCATCTTTTTTATGGAAGTTAGTTTTTTAATTGCAATAGGTCATCGGTTTTTATTTTGCAAGGATTCGTTGATGCTAGATTTTTGATTGGTCGCTATTTGCGTATGTTTTATTCTGAATCTGTAAACATTAAAAATTTAATCGTACATTCATACGTTTACACATCAAAACATCATCATCATCATCGCCATATCAGCCTGTTACTAGTCCACTGCTGAACATAGGCCTCCCCCATAGATTGGCACAAAAGTTTATAGCTCTCATTTTGGAGAGATTTTGCCATAGCTGCCACGCTTTTCAGGCGGGTTGGCAACCGCAGTTTATTTATTCATATGATACGTTATCGATGATAACATGCCACAAGGATGTAAGTGACTTCCATATCCATGAATTATTGAGCTGATACGCTATCACTGAGGTATAAGTATGTATGTTGACATCTGTCTGCACGAGTATGTCATAGACGATTAATTGTGTTCGACGAGGCAGCAAGGAGGTGCCACCGCAAGGCCTGTTATTATGCATTACTGTGTTTCGGTCTGAAGGGCACTGAGAGCTAGTGTAATCACTGGGCTTAAGAACTGATGTCTCAAGGGGACGGGCGCAGTGTGGTGCCACACAGAAATGTTCTGGGTGACCAAGCATTTGTTATGGACAGACGTTGCACTTATCATCAGGTAAACGTTTTGCTCGTCTTGTCTCTGTCTCCAATAAAAAAAATGATGTCTAAAACATGTCAGCCTATTTTCACGTTTACTGTAGTCTAGTTATCGTAAGGAAAGTGCAATTCATCCTTATCCTTTTCAAGTCTATAGCGTATCATTATACAGATTTTATTTTTTTAGTCCCTCTAAAAACTATGATTTTATTGCATAGACTTTACTAACCCAGGTTCGATACAGGCACCACAAAAATTATCAACTCCAAATATATGCTGATTTATTCACGTGCCCGGTTCATTTCTGTAGTGCATGTCCACCAATCTGGAGCAGCATGGCAGACACTTCTCAGCTCCTAAAACGCTTTAATATGTGATGAGTCCTTTTTTATTTATGAGTTGAGTTGTTATTAAGTAACTAAGGCCATACTTTGTAGGTATAGGTCTCCCTCATAGATAGCTAAAAAAGTTTGTAGCTCTCATTTTAGGGAATTATGCCATAGTCATAGCGTAGACGCTTGGCCGGGGGGTTGGCAACCGCAGTTTATTTTTTGCGATGTTCCAGGAAGATGCTGTTGCCCATCACCTGGTTTTCATTTTCGCTCTGTCGACTTTTACGACACCCACGGGATGAGATGGGGTGGTAGATTCTCTTAAGCCGCTACCACACGGCGGTGTTATAACCTTTTTGCGGTACTTAACACAATGGACCGCCATACAACGGTACCCTTTTCTTCGAAATTGTCTGGTAACATAGAGCTTAGTAATTGTACTTTTCGATTCGTTATTTACTTTCTACTTCCATTGACGGCAAAGTGATCCCTTATAATACGTAATACTTTGTCAGATAACAGTTTAAGCCTTCTATATTTCACAATTCTGATACTTAGAACCGATGTCGCCGTTCGGTTTGGAAACCAAGTTAATAAAACCACATTTTACTTAACTGAGTTCAAATGTATAATTTGATCTCGGTTTTCCTCTAACCGATTTCACCAGCTTCTTTTTGATCGCGTTTAGGAAAACGTAGTTTACATGAAATATCGTCACAATTTAAAACAAAAGCTCGATGTATTTCGTATTTTGCGACATCAAGCAGCATGTTTTTATGCTACATAGGGTTTTTAGGTTACATATAGGTATGCAATCAATAAACAATACAAAATAAAAATAATTTTTGGGTTTACATAGTAGTGTAATTGACAATAACAGCTCTTTATTCGCGTTTAGGTTTTACTGCGTTCATATGATGTTGATGAAATCAGTTAAACGCTTAAACTTCGTTTAGGTTGAACTGATCGCGTTTATTTTCAACGGTGAAATCCGACATTAGTAGTCTTAAGTCTACCTACTTATGCATGTGTCTTTATGAGTAAACTTACAAACACCAATACCTATGTATATGATAAACCAATACAGGAATAAGCAAGAAGTAGTGTATCTTAGTTAAAGTAAGTCTTATCGCTCTAAAAGCTGTTTTACATGTTATCTAAGATGAGATAAAGTTATTTTTAAAAATAAATGTTAACCATTTTTATTTCATAAAATAATAATTTTACAAAGAGACTTGTTTACTAGCTATTTCAAAATATTCAATTTATTACGATAATAATCTTGTATTTTGCAAACCCGTATCAACTTGGCCAAGGCGATCCTTGCGCACTTTAAAATCGTTTTACCTGCCTACGTGAATACTTAAATACAAATAAATTTAACAGAACCGAGAATTCAGACGTTGCTAAGCAATTTAATATCTTATCTACCTTATTATCAGTCTAAAAATACTTGATAGTTGTAATATCTAAAATCAATTGTAATTAAACTTAAAAAAAGAGGCAATCTTAGAATAATACCGAAACAGATCTATTTTAATAACTTTTAATATCAATTGGTTTTTCCGGACCGATACGACTTAGAGACCTTCAAGAAAAAAGCTTATTACTTTCTTAGTTTCTCAAAGGCCTTAATACTTGCTGTATCTATATATATACGCAGCAATCTTACATTGCGACACGAAACACACCAATTTCAATGACTTTTAATAACTAATAATTTTTCCGGACTGTTACGATTAACGGGCCTTCAAGAAAAGAGTTTATCACCTTCTTAATTTCTCAAAGGCCTTGGTACTTGCAGTATCTAAAATCATTAGTAATTAACCTGAATATAAGCGGCAATCTTACATTCCTACTTGAAACATACCTATTTTAATGACGATTAATAACTAACGGTTTTTCCGGACTGATACGACTAAGGGACCTTCAAGAAAAAAACTTATTACTTTCTTAGTTTCTCAAAGGCCTTAATACTTGCAGTATCTAAAATCATTAGTAATTAACCTGAATATAAGCGGCAATCTTACATTGCTACACGAAACACCCATTTCAATGACTTAATAACTAACGAGTTTTCCGGACTGATACGACTTAGGGATCTTCAAGAAAAGAGCTTATTACTTTCTCAAACTTTCTTAAACGCCTTCATACTTGCAATATCTAAAATAATTTATAATTAACCTGAATATAAGCGGCAATCTTACATTGCTACACGAAACACCCATTTCAATGACTTAATAACTAACGAGTTTTCCGGACTGATACGACTTAGGGATCTTCAAGAAAAGAGCTTATTACTTTCTCAAACTTTCTTAAACGCCTTCATACTTGCAATATCTAAAATAATTTATAATTAACCTGAATATAAGCGGCAATCTTACATTGCTACACGAAACATTCCTATTTCAATTACTTTTAATAACTAACGGTTTTTCCGGATCGATACGACTTAGGGACCTTCAAGAATAGAGCTTATTACTTTCTCAAAGGCCGGCAACGCATCTGCAATTTCTCTGGTATTATGAATGCTTATGAGCGGCGGTGACCGTTACCGTCAATATAGCCGCTTGCTCGTTTGCCTCATATTCTATAAAAAAAGCTAGCTTTAAATCTCAACGTATTTGAAAATAATGAACAGAATGGTCGCGAGATAAGTATGTCCTGATAAATATAGTTTATTATTTTTACGGATTTCGGTGACAAAGAACATTTTCTAATTTCAAGATACACACACTGCGTGGCCTAGTGGTGAAAGTACATGACTTCTAGCCGCGGGACCTAGGTTTGAATCAAATAGTTAATAAAATAAGGAGTTACTTTGCGGAAATCCATTATAATGAAGGAAACAAAGTTAATTTGCTAAGATCCGCATGCAAATCATAAAATGGTATATATTACCTATTTTTTGAGGAGCACGGCCCGCTCTCCTACCGTAGCGTGCACGAGCAAATTAACACCGCCACGGGAAACCCCCACCAGATACCCTCCACCTCTACAACACTACCACTAGGCTATATACACCACTGAAGTCGAGACCACGACACGTGTTTCACCTCAAATCAAGTGATATTGATTCTACGACAGTCAGCCGTTTTGAGGTTGGTTTTCGGGTCTAATTTTTTGTGGTTTTCCCCTTGTCTGCGACGCTGCATTCTTGCCTACCTCCGCGCCTATCTTTGTCCATGAACGTTACTTCAGACCTGGTAGTGGACCTGGTACCACTGTTATGTCACCAGTGCGTGATCATAAACGTGTATTGTGTCGTCACTGCGTTCGAAACGCTTCCTTTAGTTGTCTTCTGAGAATATCAAGATTACCGTAACCGGCCACCCTTGGCAGGCAGATTGGCGATCGCTTATCGTGCGATTGAAGGCCTGGCATATTAGAGATGATTATTTCGCTATTTGTCGATTATTTTAGCATTTCCATTTCATTTAGTTGTATTTTACGACGCCCATGGGACGAGATGGGATGGGCAGATTGTTTAGAACCCTTACCGACGGAACGAAATACGAAGCCTATACATAACAAAGTACGAAGTTGCGTATTGAGTAATTATAAAAGGGTTAGTCATAAATATTAACGTATAAATATAAATAATTCCAATAACGTTTCTAGAAATATCTCCTCGCGTGCGAATTCTATTGCATTTCGTCTGTTATTGTTTCTTTATATGTGACATTTTAGTGAGTCTATGTAAAATAAATACTACTTTTGTTAACTTCATTTGTTACGCGACCTCGTAAGCAAGTTCCCGTGAAAGAAATATAAATTTCGGTTGTCAAAAGTTTTTTTTTTACAATATAGCACCGTTTCGTAGTGAGGTTCCTCTTACGGAAAAGAAAATGGCGAAAGAATCTTTTTTTATCTTCGACCATTATAAAAATGTACAAAGAAAAGTCTCATAGAAAACCGAAGCGCGCCCAGAATTCACTAGTGGATAGATTCTAAATTAAATTATTTCTGAGTACAGGTTTTTGTATGAGGATAAGTATCATGACAAGATGTAGTAAGAAGGACACTTTGCAGGCAATCTAGTAATTGGTCCCTTGAACTGGATAGCGAGTTAGAAAATGACTAATTAAATAATGTTGCCCAATAGGTGTTTAGGATTTAGCACAAGGTAGCTAGCGATCAATATAATGAAAAGCTGCAATCATATATATGATTTGTAGAAATTTGAAATTTTCTACAATGAGCAATATATTTGTTTTTACTCTTATTTGTCTATGAATTTGTTTTCTTAGTTATTATGAGTGCACTCGATAATTAAAAATTGTTATAATTAGTAACGCTTTGTTTACATTGCTAACGAAAGTATTATGATTTGTAATGTTTTTATCTTGTGCGTATCTATACGTATACTCATCCTTTCTAACATTATAAATCCGAAAGTAACTCTCTCTGTCCCTCTGTCTGTTTGTTACCTTTTTGCGGCTCAACCGCTGAACCGATCTTGACGAAATTTGGAACAGAGATAGCTTTCATCCTGGAGACGGGCATAGGATATTTTTAAACCCGGACAATCTTATTAAATATTTTAAAGACCTTTATCCACGCGGATGAAATCGCGGGCATCAGCTGGTAAATTATAAATTTGTACGTGTACGTATAGTTTAGCCAATAGCATCGTCATAAACCTTACGTGATTTTCCAGATGCTGTTTTTTAATTTTATATATAATAAAATAATGTAAATAGTTATTTGGATAAAAAAAATTAAAATACTGATTTTTTCTTAAATATTTTTGTGAATATTTAAACTACAATTTGACAACATTTTGACTACCAATTTACTTTTTGTCTAACTTTGCAAATGAATGAAACATCCGTCTCCCTGTTTGTATGTCTATATGAAAATGTAATTTGTGCCGTAATATCTTAAAAGGATAGACATGAATTCTTAAGACGACATCAACAAAGCCGCGGGCACAACATGCTTTAAATGAACGCCATAACCGCGCGCAACCTGACATAAATTATACGCATTTCTTTTCACGTATGGTAAAAACACAATAAAATGCATGTAAAAGCGGGTTTACCTTCGACATCTCCAATTCATATCGCTGAAATATCATCGGCACAATGTAATAAACACTTTATTAACCGTAAACGCCGTTGTGAAATATTTACATTGCACTTTGTATTCTCGAAGATAAATTTAAGCGTTTTATCTGCTTCTCGGATTTCTTATCAAAACTTTGTCAAATATAAGATATTTTTTCAATTAATGTTTGCACATAATATAAAAGATACACAAGGTTGAATAGGAGTGTGTACAGTTGAATCACTTTAATATTAATAATAATTATTGATACATACGTATAGTAAGTATCCAATCCATATATATAGTAACCAAAATTAGGTGTTAGGGATAGGGAAAGAAGAGGGAGCGCTATTTGAATGGACTTCTACGCTTCTATTCTTAAACAAAGTCGCTGCTTACGATAGTATAATCGGCCAGAAGGTTACCATAATGATTCCAATTATGTCTTCAAATAATAGATTTAGGTCAATGGTGATGATGTAGGTATATTTTCACCAGTCGTAGGATTCAGTAATCCGTCTAGGTAGGTAAAATATCTGGCTATTCTGGTGAATATTTTACCGTGAAGTAGTAGTGTGCGAACATTACTGTGTTAAGATCTGTAGGGCACTGAGAGCTAGTGTCATTACTGGGCATATAAGACTTAAGAACTGATATCTCAGAGACACAGAAATCTGCGTGACACAGCATTTGTTATGGGCAAACGTTGCAAAAAACAATTCAGGTGAACGTATTGCTAGTCTCATCCCTTTATGTTATTAAAAAAATGGGCACAGTCACTGTGTTCGTTTTTTTTTTCTTTGTCCTTCTCATTCTTTATTGACAATAAAAAATGTCATGTCAACAGGTCCGATAGTATCAGCGCTATGCAACAAATATGGCTGTCGAGCTGTGTGCGTCGCCGGCTCGTTAGTGGCGACGGTCGCCTTTGCTCTGTCATCCCTCAGCAAGAGCGTAACCATGATGATGATCACGTATGGATTACTTGGAGGTAAGTTATTTTGTGCTTTCTTCTGTATATTGAATTGGTTTCTTTTCATCTTTAGTCCTTTAGTCCAAAGGAATCTTTGGCAAGTTGTAAAGTGATCACGTTTTCTTTTCACATCAAATATAATTTTGTGTGGCCTACAGATATATGTTCCAGTTTTGCGTAGTTGTGCTTGTGCAATTTATGTGTGAAACTTAATACAGGATAAAAAGGAAGAAAAAATATTTCCTACTTTCGTTTTGTTTTAACTACGTTATCTAATCAAGAAAAATTGCTACTATTTTCCCGAATCGGGACAAGAACGTGACATTTCCGCCCCTTTTCTCCAGCATTTGAGTTTAAAGATTTTGAAAAAACTCAATCGTATGAATTTGGCGCTTCTTTGAATTGCCGCCTTGAGCTGGTGCCCCGTTTTACCCGCCGCCCTAGATCCGGGACTATTTCGGTTTGTAGGACCCCCTTCAAACAGAAAAAATGGTAGTGCAATTACAGGGTAAAGAACCGATGTAATGATGTGGTAACAAGCGCAGGGCGGTGGAAAGTGGGTGACTTCGCACTGTAATGGGCAGGCGTGACACTATGAGGTGAACGACTTACTTGTCCCGTCATTTACTTCCATAAAAAGATTTACCATTAGTCACTTGTTTTTTTTAAGTGGAATGTTTTTTTTCTTATTTTATACGAATTCATTTGCTTCTTTATTTAACAGAAAATTTTCAATAGCGATAATTTGAAAATTTGATTTTGTATTTGCCTTTACTACAGCGATACATAACAACGATTATAAGAAGATTGATCAAAACTATTACAAAGTTCAAAAATCACTTTATGAGGCGGCGCTAATAAAACACGTTCAAGTCACAACTGGTATTCGAACTGCAATACCTACGACTCAGTAGGCCAGGTCTGAACACTTTACCGGGCGATCATCAAATTACTCATAATTATGCTGTTGTAACTAAAAGCAAATGGCCCGAGTCCAGATTACATACATATCCTTCGCAACACAAAATGGCTGTATCTGCCAACTCCATTTGTTCCAACGTTGAGATATCAAAATGTATACATATCAACACTATTTCTAATTATTGAGGTTAATTATACGGAAAATACGGTATATAAAAGTTAAATATTCAGACCGTAACAGTTATGTCCGCAAACTACTGCTTAGCAGCAGACATCCTAGCAAGTGGTACCTCCCTAAACGGACTCTTACATACGAATTCAATGATTACACGGTTCATTAGGTTTCTTTCAGTGAGCTCGTGTGGCACCTCAATATCGAGCTTTTTTGTGTATCCAGCTTTTTTTCAAATGAGTCAAAACTGTTTTATGGTCAATTCCCAGTTATTCAGCTAAGTCCTGACTACTGATATGGCGTTCTTGCTTCATTTTCTCAAAAACGGCGTCCATTTTATCCGTTACATGGCGACCAGAGCGAGGTTCATCTTTGACATCAAAATTCCCGAATTAAAAACGCTTAAACCAACTTTGTGGTACTCTTATTCTGATTAGGTCCATAAAAGTCAGAAATATTTTTCGCGGCTTGCGTTGCATTTTTCCTTTTTTGTAATAAAATTTTAAAATACATCGAATTTCTTCTATATTCACTTATTTTGACAGAAAGAAAAACAAATGAATAATAGCTGGAATCAAAATTTTACTAATTTGTTTTATTTTAATTTACTGTCATAAAAAGCAGCAACATACAAATAATACAGCCAAAGAGACAGAAGACTATTACAAGTTCATACATACTATAATGCGAAAAGGCTTTATATAATATTCAAAAGGTAATGAGATATTACAATAATTACTTAAAACAAAACCGACTTCAACATAACAGCTCCAAATAGAGTTTCATGATTATTTATTTATTTATTTATTTATTTATTTAGAAAGGCACACCAACAGGGTAGATACATAAAATATGTAAACTGCAGAAATTACATCAAAATTAAGGAAACGCAATGCATCGACCCCAATAACAGGCGAGCACAGCATCCGCGATTACAATGTTGTTAAAAATAAATGAAAGAAAGCAAATTATATTTCCAAAGTTAAATAAAAAACAAAAAATGGAAAAAAAAACTATTTGTTACATTTTATATATTCCTTAATAGACCTCTTGAAAGAGACTAACGAACCACAGAATATATCATTTACTTCAGAATGAATCTGGTTGAATTTATTACACATGCGCCAAATGGGAGATTGCTTGCCAATATTAGTGCGACAAACATTGTTGACAAACGGGACGTATGTGCTAAATCTAGCGTTTTTTCGAGGGATCTTTATATGTATTAGCTCCAGTAATTCAGGGCAATCCACACAGTTGTTCAGAATTTTGAAAAGAAAGACTATATCGTTAATTGATCGTCTATTCTCAAGTGTTTCCAAATTCAGTAACTCCAGGCGGAGCTGATAGTTGTTATCACCATGGGTTGTAATAAGATGTTTGGCACAAAGTTGTCGAACAAAACGCCGTTGTACACTTTCTATTTGATCACTATGCACTTTATAAACTGGATTCCAGATGATGCTATTGTATTCCAGGTGACTTCTAACAAGTGAGTTAAAAACAACAATTTTGGGAGATATTCTTTTAAAATCTTTTAAAGTTCTCCAGACGAAACCCAGCATACCATACGCCTTTTGTACTACTTTATTAATATGTCCAGTAAAACGTAGTTCAGAGTCGAATACAACACCTAGATCACGTATTTCATTGGTCTTTTTTAACTCACTGTCGTTCAACTTGTATGACGTGACAATTGTGTGCCCTTTCCTTGTGAATTGAATATGGCCGCATTTTTGAGTATTCAAAAACATTCTGTTAGCCAGGCACCACTCCTGAACCCTATCTAAGTCCTCCTGTAGCAGAAAAGCATCAGATTGTTGTCTTATAACCTTATATATTTTTAAGTCGTCGGCAAAGAGTAAATAATTTGAATGTCGTATAACGTTGGAAATATCATCAATGAATACAAGAAAAAGAATAGGTCCGAGATGCGAACCTTGTGGTACGCCAGATGTGGGCATAAATTTATCTGAAATATATTCATGGACACTAACATAGTGCTCTCTGCTAGTTAGGTAAGACTCAAACCAAGTCAAAAGATGTCCTCTTACACCGAAATGTTCCAATTTGGTTAGCAGTAATTTATGGTTAACTTTGTCGAACGCCTTGCAAAAATCAGTATAAACAGCATCTACGGAAAGACGCTGGTCTATTGCATTTGTTAAGTACACAGCGTATGTTGTTAGATTTGTACTTACAGGTCTCTTGGGCAAAAATCCATGTTGTTGAGAAGATAAATGTTTACCCAGATGAGACACCAGAAGCGGATATATTAAAGATTCGAACGTTTTGGCCATTGCATTCAGGATGGTGATTGGCCTATAATTTTCTACTGCGTGTTTATCTCCTTTTTTTGGTATCGGCACCACTGATGCTCTTTTCCATATTATAGGAAATGAGCCTGTTCTCAAGGATTTATTAAAAATAATTTTAAGTGGTGGAGCTAAACTTGTTGCTAGTGATTTCAGAAATATAGGGGGCAAGCCATCCGGACCTGAACCTTTTCGTATTTCAAGAGTCAAGAGTTTCTTTTTTATCGTCAATTCGTCTATGGCAATGTTATTAATGACATCGCATTGATCGTCACATACGGAAGATGGAGGGTTATTGCTGGTGGACGATTCATAGACGGATGCGAAATACTTTGCAAATAAATTAGCCATATCTTGACCATTGTTTGCGTGGTGATCTTGGTGATAAATTTTTTTTTATATATTTGATTAATATATATAATTAATATATTTGGTAAACTGCTACGACTTGAAGATTTATTTTTAAGAAACGACCAAAAACTTTTTATATTACTGTTAAGATTGTTCTCTATTTGAGATAGGCAATTTTGGTAATCTAATTTTATGAGTTTAGATGTTCGTTCTCTTAGAACTTCAAATGTGTGCCTATCTCTTGGGTTATTGTATTTCTTTATTTTTCTTCTAAATTTTTCTTTTTCTTTTATAGCCCTTTTCAAGCTAATCGAGTACCATACAGGCCAATTTGAAGACTTATATTCTTTAACTGGCACTAATTCCTTTATTAGGTTGTTGAGAATATTGTAAAGATTAGAAGTCATCATGTCAACGTCCATATCGTCATGCAATGTTTCTTTCCAGCATATTTTGTTTAATTCAGTGCGAAGACGATTATAGTCGGCTTTAAAGAAATTTGGTTTACTGTATGGTTTTTGCTTCAAATTATCTGAAACTTTAGCATTTTTTAATGATAATGACATTACCAACGGGGGATGATGTTCATCGATTTTAGTGAGTGGGAATTTACACTGTTTAACTGGGATTGTAAAATCGCTAAGAACAAGGTCCAAGGTACGATCATTAGTGTTTCGAATATTATTATATTGTTGCAAGTTGTGAAGTGATAGGAAATTAATAAAAGTTTTTCCAAAACTGTAATTAGCATTGATTATTGGGAGAGGATTGGAGTCTTTCTCAGATGACCAATTAATGAAGTTTAGATTGAAATCACCAATAATTAAAACGTTCTCTAATATTGAAGTATGTTGTTGCATAAATGTGTTTAACTCAAGAGGATTGATTGGTGGAGGAACGTAAATACAACAGATAAAGATTTTTTTATATTTACAACTATCTATAGTGATGGAGACCCACAGATCTTCGCAGCCTGATTCAAGTTTTTTTTCTCGTTTAGCATTTAGGTGCTTGGACGTAGCAATTAATACTCCTCCTCCCTTCTTGTGCTTGTTAAAACCTGTGGATTCCCTGTCGCGTCGAAAAATATCGTAATTTGAATTTAACAGTTCACTATCAAAAATTGAACTGTCTAAGAAAGTTTCTGTGAATAAAATTACATCAAAAAGGTTATTCAAGGAATTTAAAAAGAGATCCATCGTTTTGGTTCGTAAGCCTCTGACATTTTGATAATAGAATTTCAAGGATGACATAAAAAGAGATTACTAGAACTGCGAAGAAGAAAAAAATATATATTTAAATTCCAAAAAAAAAAGGCTTAGCTGTTGGTTTTACAATTTTGCAGCAGGTTAAAGGAATTTTCGTCTTTGATGATAATTGCCTTAGATCTGTCGTCCTTACGCATAAAAATACGACCATTCCTCACCCACACAAATTTAAATGAGAGTTCCTTAGCCTTTAATCTTGCGGTAGCATGAAGATTTTTATAAAACGGTGAGAGATGTTCGTTTACAAAAACTGATGATTTTTTACCTCCGATACCAAGATGTGCAGAATTCAATTTTTCATTAGAATGATTTTTATTGTACTTTGCTGTAGCCGCAATAATCTCATCGCGTACTCTTGTACTAGGTAGTTTCACTATTATTGACTTAGGCCGGTCTGTCTGAGAGTTAATTTTAGCTACTCTATGAATTTTTAAGATTTCAGTGCTCGCTATTGGGCGCGCTATAACATTCCCTAGATTAGTGATGACGTTCATCAAGTTTTCAGACCGATGCTCTGGTAAGCCTTGTATCTCCAAATTGTTCTCTCGAGCTTGTTGTTCGAATATGGACAATCTACACTTTAAATCAGCCACTTCGCTATGTAGAGCAGAATTCTGAGTCTGAAGTTTAGTTATTGCCAGCTGTCTTTCTGTCTCTACTTTGTTTAGTGTGTCTACTTGATTAGAAAGAAAATCGACAGATTCTTTCAAATCACGAAGTACGCGCAGTTCATCGCGGATAGACGACAACTCGCGACTTATTGCTTTACGGACGGAGACCGCAATTTCAGCGCGAACTGCATTCAAAAGTTCCGTTTTGATTATTTGTTGATTATTTGTATTTGTTATGTATTATCTTATGGATACCATGATCAAAACTGGGCCAAAATTATATGGGACCACCCTTTCTAATAAAAAAATAAGAATTATTAAAATCGGTTCATAAACAAAGAAGTTATGCCCGAACTTACATAAAAAAATAAAAATGTATGTATTATGTAAAATTGAGAACCTCTTCCCTTTTTGAAGTCCATTAAAAAAAGTTCTAATGAAAAATCCAATAATATACAATAATATTATTAAGTCGCCCACGAAAGGCGAAGGAGGTTAAGTACGTCACCATCGCTTCAAATACCTTTCAGATTTTTTTTATAATTTATTATTACAACTAATTTTCAGGTTTGATTTCATTCGTTTAAAAATCGATTGAGACTGCGAGTAATTATCTTGTAACTTATAGAATTAAATAAGATCCTTTTCTGGATCCCTCATTGTGCAAAGGCTCTGAAGCATTCCGTATTCTTCTTGAACTCTGCTTCAGAAAACTCTGATGTGGCTAAGTGCTGCAATCCGCCGCTAGAAACTCTTTTATAAGTCTATAATTTTTTTAAGTAGAAAGAATCCCAAGTTCAATTAGTTCAGTTATCAATGAACGCATTCCGTTTGTTTTTTATATTTACATTTTGTATAAATACAAAGGAGGTATGTCACAGAAAATGATTTCAATAAACCCTGTACCTTCGGAGCCGGCTGAAAGGGAACGTGAGAGTTATATAAATTCACGTGTTCGACCATTGGCCTTGACACGGTATCGTAAATGTGCGGCGACGGAACGCCGGGAGATTTCCTCCAGACTTCTATGCTCGCGGCTAATTTACGAGTAGTAATGAAAATACTATTATACCAACAGTGTCGAAGAAAATACATGAAGAGAAAACTTTGTACCCCTTTTTAAGCATATTGCGCGCACGGATAATGTTAAAGTTTTTTGGTGAAGAAGTGCGGAAAGCTAAAATTTATGTTTGTACGAATTTCAACCATTGGGCGACTAGTACTTCTACTACTTTAAATAAAATCGATATAAATCCTGGATGAATGGATTACTATGTAGGAATCCGTCTAGGTAGGTACCGCCGCAGGGTCGGTTGTTCTGCCGTGAAGTAGTAGTGTGCAAATATTACTGTGTTTCGGTTTGAAGGGCACAGAGTTGTATAATCACTAGGCATGTGGGACTTAAGAACTATTGTCTCAGGTGGCGAGCTCAGTGCGGTTGTCTAACAGAAATATTCTGGGTGATACAGAATTTGTTAAGGGCAGACGTTGCACTTATCATCAGGTGAACGTTTTGCTCGTTTCGTCACTTTATCCAATAAATAAAAAGAAAAAAAAGAGGTTAAAGTTAAAAAAGTAAAGTTTCAGCCTATAAATGTCCAACTACTGAGCACAGGCCCCCTCTCATTTCGGAGAGGGTTTTGGAGCTATGAAGAATCTGCCACGCTGCTCCAATGCGGGTTGGCGGACTTCACATGTCTTCGAAATATTTTTAATATCTCAGACATGCAGGTTTCCTCACGATGTTTTCCTTCCCCGCCGGGCACGTGGTATGTCAGCACTTAAAATTGCAATTAACAATTTTAGTGGTGCCGGCACCGGGAATCGAACCCAGGTCACTCGCGTACTATGAAATTTAAAGCGAGCGCTTAGCCCCTGAGCTACCACGGCTTCGAAAAAAATAATTATTCCTAGAATTTCTACGCACTTAACATCATAATAATCTAAATAAAATAAATTATTGAACAAATTTGTATACAACTGTCTCTAGTTCTCCTTATATCATCGCGAAATGAATTACGTATAATTTATAATTTAAAACCTGAATTAAAATTCTCAGCTGAAGGTGCCTTTATGTTAAAGGCGATTCAGGTCGGGCAGAGTTAAAGAATACGTATGTTACAAACATAATCCTTGGGATCATACTGAATAATTAACCTAGATTAAGTATCTGTCCCAACGTTTTTTTTTTCATTATTTAGTGTAATAATGCGAACTAGTTTAGGACACACTCGAAGGAATGCCTTATACATTTTACAGATAAGTTTTTTATAGAAGTTAGTGACGTGACAGGAAAGTCATTCACCTGAAATAAGTGCCACGCCTGCCCATAAAAGTTACAGTGTCATGTCACTGTCATCATGATCCGTTGTTAAATCTCAGATGCCCTGTTATTAAACTAGCTTCGGTTCCATTCAAATCGTATCACGGTAGTCTTTGCACACCACTGCCACACGACACTATAACTGCCACTTTGGTGTAACCAGGGATATTCCGGTTAGTGTTAACAACTGTAATATTACTGTATTATTATTCATTTATACAAATAACTATTAAAAATTACGCATAATAAGCTGACCCCTTTTACTGGTGGTAGGATTCCTATGAAGGAATCCGTCTAGATAGGTACCACCACGGGGCCAGTTATTCTGCCGGGAAGCAGGAGTGTGCAAACATCACTGTGTTTTGGTTTGAATGGCATTGAGAGCTAGTGTAATCAATGGGCAAATAAGACTTAAGAACTGATGTCTCAGTGTGACGGGCGCAGTTAGCTGTCACACAGAAATGTTCTGGGTGACAGCATTTGCTATGGGCATGCGTTAACGTGTACCATCAGGTGAACGTTTTGCTTGTTTCTTCACTTTATCCAATTAATTAAAATATATGTGTAAAGGCATGACTTTGTATGTATTTATGACTTTGCCAAGTGGGAGGTGACTAGCCGCGGCCGAAGCCTGCCATTAGAAATAGTGCTGCGGTTAGTACAACTCTTATTATTATTATGTCAACACAAAAACGGTCTTGTCATTCAGTGTCATTGTTCGTAGTATTTAATTAAAATTCTTCATAACACAAAATACCATTAATACAGTTTGATACTGTAGCCCTTGTATTTAGGTTTTTAACCAAAATATTAGTACTATACTATTTTAATCTACTTAGACTACTATTTTAAATCGCATACATAAAGTATCGGTAACCCTTTGAAGGAGTTACCGTAATGAATAGGTTTTCTGATCCCTGGGTGGAACATACTTAGCCGGTTTAGTGCATAGGAATCCTACCACCAGTAAAGCAAACCAGTAAAATATACACCAGTAAAGGTAAGGGTTTTACAGTATTACGGATTAAGCGTTTTTTATCTGCAGCGCTACTTGTTAACACAAAGAGCATGAGATAAAACACACCGAATGAAATTGAAATAATTGGTTTTTTAGAAGATGCGAAGATGACATTAATACGAATACTGTAAATTAAATTATATCGTGTTTACAATTTTAAACGCACATTCAGCATTATTGACATGACACATTGTAACTGGCCTCGATTAAATTGCTAGTGTGAAGTAACGGACCATTTAATTAATGTTTACATACCTTTTCATTAGCTATCTACGCTTATTCGTTCTCTATTGTTCGAGTGTATCAACTCGACCTACTATAATGTTTAGTTTCAAAAGAGGGCGATATTGATATATCCTTTGTTCAACCCAAGAAAGAAACGAATATAATATCAACTGGTGGTAGGATTCCTATGCAGGAATCCGTCTAGATAGGTACCACCCCATCCCAGTTATTCTGTCGTGAAGCAGTAGTGCGCAAACATTACTGTTTCGATCTGAACGGCACTGAGAGCTAGAGTACTTTATGGGCATATGTCATATGGTGCGCACGGAATAGTGTAAAATTTGGAATAGTTTCTTGGAGAAGGACTGCGGAAACATAAAATTTATGTAAAATATGTGTTACAACTACATAAAATACGATAAAAAAGTTAATTACGGTCGAATTTCGATCATTGGGCGACTAGTACTTCTACTACTTTACTCGTGGTAGGATTTCTATGTAGGAATCCGTCTAGTTACTTACTTATTCTCTCGTGAAACAGTAGTGTGCATACATTACTGCACTGGCTAGCTAGTGTAGTAATGTTTGCACACTACTGTTACCCGGCTACCGGCACTGACTAGCTAGGGTAATCACTGGGCATATGAGACTTAAGAACAAAGTGTCTCGGGATGACGGTCGCAGTGTGGTGTCAAACAAGAAATGTTCTGGTTGACATAGTATTTGTTATGGGCAGACGTTGCACTTATCACCAGGTTTTTGCTTACGTTTGTGGCACGTTTTGCTCGCTTCGTCTCTCTATCAAATAAAAAAAAAACATTTGTAAAATGAAACTTCTTTGGGTGCGATTAGAGTAAATGTAAACGTTTTCATTCAACGTTTCTATTATTCTTAATTAATATTTATTAGAATAGTACCTACTTCCTTCCTACCGAGGTATCGTAAGAGGTGACTAAGGTATTGATGCAATGCTGACACTATACTGCTCGTGGGAACGCAATGGGGAGTAAGAATGTTTGTGACTCGTACAAAATGGCAGGAACGTAGTTCGCTACCCGCCACGTCTCTTTTCCCACGGGGGCGAAAAGTGGGCTACGTGTGTGGCCTCTGCCTACCCCTTATATGGGAAAAAAGGCGTGACAGTATGTAGTATGTAGTGAGCTGTAGGTGCTATTCTTTCTGTTTATCGTTTTTCTTAAAAACGTCGTCGGTCTTTAGTATTTATAAATTTCGATGAAAAACAACTAATGTACAAGTATACAAATTGAAAATAAACAAACCGTATTGATTAGGCTGCGCTTGACATATCCGCGTTGTAATAACAAAGAAACAGTACGAAAACAAAGAAGCGTACTTATTCTCGCAATCGTCTTTGTTAAATGCTAAAATAGCTTTAATGTGTTAACGGATAACGAATCAAATATTAAAACGTTTCGGCCAGTTCTTTGTTCCTCAGTAACTCACGACCGTGAGTTTGGACGTTCGCCAACCATATGACCTAGGGTTGTCCAAAAGACCTGAATAGGGAGACCTTTATAATATTTTAACGTGTAGTACGTAACTTCATCATTTCAGCCCCCCATAGATTGCCACAAAAGTTTGTAACTCTCATTTTGGAAGGATTTCACCATAGTTGTCACGCTAGGCAGGCGGGTTGGCAACCGCAGTTTATTCATTCAGATGTTCCAGGAAGCTGCTGCTGCCAATCTCCTGGCTTTGATTTTCCCTCTGAAGACTTTTACGACGGGATGAGATGGGGTGGCAGATTCTCTTATGCCGTCACCACACTACACTTAAAGATCTGTAATCTAATGAAAATGTGCACCAAAATACAATAAACGCTTTAGCAAACAGTAGGTCAAGCACATGCTCTTAATGGCTTGACATAATCAGTATATGTATTATAATCAGTATATGTATTGTAATCGGTATATGTATTTGACGACCGCGTGGCCTAGTGGTCTGAGTACCCGACTTCTACGCCGCGGGTCCTGGGTTCGATTCCCAGCCGGAGCCAACATTTGTGCTAAAACACAAATTGTTGGTTTTCGGGTCTGGTTGTGTTGTGATTGTCCCCATGTTTCTGACACTGAAAAATAAAAGAGATAAAAGTTATAAAACCGTTTTTCGCTTAACATTTAATGCACTGCTAAGTTGGAAATGGAATCCATGCGAAAGTACGTACAAGCTCCTTTTGGAAAATGTGCAAAACGTTTTTTGTAACATACTTTTACAAGCGCATTAATGGATATTATCCATGTTTATATCCATTTTTACGAGTATATCCCGCCAAATTTCTCCTTGTCTACAAGTTGTTGTTTAGTTACAATTCATTAGAAAGTAGGCGAGAATATCAGTAAATCATCATGGCGTGTAAAATAATTCGTGGAAAGATTGACGCTCCGAATGAAGATCTTATGATTCGTAGATATTAAGATCTATAAATGATTGAAGATCTGAATGCCGAGCTGTGTCGATTATTCGCCAAATAATTACAACCGTTACCGTAAACACAAACTGTTTGACGTGCCGTGGGCGGGTGCTAACTCCCCCATGCCTCGCGTCCTCACCGCACTCAACGCTCTTCTGGACACAAGACCTGAGTGCGACCTATTTGCTGTATGTTGCCTATTTGATTATTTGATGAATGGCCGGTAATATTGTCAGTATGTATAGTGTTCTATGAGCGAGAATAATGAATAAGTTGTCTTTAATTAATGTAATTGGTTCTAACCGTTTTAATAAAAGCAAAATAAATAAATAATAAATATAAATATGGGTTCCGACTGAACTATAATAGAACACGGCAACGAAAACTTTGTTAACGAATAGATTAATAATTCAAATTCTCACCCGGTATTAAAAATACTTCTGGCAACCCTATACTTAACAATTTCAATGAAGCAGCTGTACCGCCCTCTCTACTCCGTCTATTATGAGCCCTTTTCATTGGTTCTGAGAGGAAAAAGCTTTTTTCGGAAATGCAGACCTTTGCATCAACTTTAATACCCACGACAGACAGGCTTTTCTGCAATCGATTGGTTGTAAAGGTTTGTTAAAATTATTATTTTTTCTCTTGGAGTATTATTCATATAATTATGTTAATGTACACACACGCTCGCACGCACGCATTTACACAGCCACACACACACACACACACACACACACACACACACACACACACACACACACACACACACACACACACACACACACACACACACACACACACACACACACACACACACACACACACACAAACACACAAACACACAAACACACACACACACACAGCACACACTCACACAACACACACACAAACACACACACACACCTGTCTTGTATATAATTTATTATATAATTTTAGCAATGTCTGTTTTAAAAGTTCTTACAAAACAGTGCCATCGTCCCAGGAAGTCAGAAATCAATAAAAAATAAGAAAGTTTAAATATCTATTTCTTTAACCATTACTCTTAAGATGCTTGTATGACGACCACGTGGGCTAGTAGTTAGAACACCTGATTTCTACATACACAGATGCACTCTCCGTCCCAACTTTCCCGCGCCCGATGTAACGCTCACGCGATAAGATCGGAGGTAGGCTAGATGCCACGTCAGAGACACGGGGTCAATCACAACACAACCAGACCCGAAAACCAACAATTTGTGTTTTAGCACAAACGTTGACTGCGGTTGGGATTCGAACCCAGGGTCCGAAACGTAGAAGTCAGGTATTCTGACTATTAGACCGAAAAATCACAGATCCGTGTCTACGATTGGAGACCTTTACGGCAAATCTTCCTTTTTGGGAGAGGCCTGTGCCCGGCTGTTAATTATTAACAAGCTGATAATGATGTGAGTGGGACCCAAACCCGGTTCTGACGCTCGAAATTGCATCCATATACTATTAGAAAAGTAAATTTGTTTTCCGTGATCAACAACAGCTATGTATACATACATACATATATAGTCACGCCTTTTTCTCATATAAGGAGTAGGCAGAGACTACACACGTATCCCACTTTTCGCCCTCGCGGGAAACGGGTCGTGACAGGTGGCTACGTTGCTGCCATTTTGGTACAAGTATAAAACGCAAAAAGTCAGAAACGAAACGAAGAGTCAGGCTATATATTCGCTCGCATAAACTGAAAACTATTTAACATCTATAGGAACGTAATAAGTACTTGTAACAATGGAAACCTTACCGATATCTATATATAAAATCGATATCTATCTTATAGCGCTATTAGATTTTTTGCCTACATAGTATATACATTGTTTACAATTTCACACTGCACAAGCGATAATTAATGGCTTTTATTCTAGTGAGTTCTTACAGTATAATAGTAAATAATTAATATTAATGGTATAAAATAAATAATTCATCAGCAAATGAACGGCGAATGGAGGTCTAGGAATTATTTACGTTAAAAAGTACCTCACAAAACTGTATCGTTTCAGCCTATCACTAGACTACCGCTGAACATAGGCCGCCCCCATAGATTGCCACAAACTTTAGTAGCTCTCGTTTTGGGGGGGATTCGCCATAGTTGCCACGCTTAGCAGGCGGGTTGGCAATCGCAGTTTATATACTCAGATGTTCCAGGAAGATGCTGCCCATCTCCCGATTGTCATTTTCCCTCCGTCGACTGATAGATTCTCTTACTTCGACTGATAAAACTAAACTGTATGGTAAATGCTTTAATAGAAATTATTGTTACAACGAAAATATGGCCTAAAAATACGAAAGTTTAAAATAAAATTATCAATTCCTAGTCTCCGTGACGTCTCCATTTTCTTCACGTTTATTTCTACACTAGGTTAACTTTGTCTATTAAATCCGATCCAAGGTCACATCCACCGACTTGGCTTGCAGCCAACCAAAATAGACATAATGGCGCCCTGTTGATGATACATAGTGTAATTTATTTTTTTAAGTGAACACTTCTTTAGAATCGTTGTGATTTGACACTAAAGAGTATATACATCTAAAGGATTTAGCTTGCGAGAGAATGAGATAGAATACAGTAACAGTATACAGTGTTTCCTGTTATATTTATATTTTCGAATTCGTCCAAATCTTCGATTACATCTTTAGCTCGAAAACAAGACCAAAAACAGTAATTGACGCTGTTTGTCTAAAATATTTGGATCAAATCCAAACCAAAGTGTCGTTTGTTGGGATGAAATTGAAAACATGGAGTCTGTGTAATATGTAATGTAATATGTAGAAAATTAGTTTTCTGTAGGGTTCACTTCTTGCGTGTGTGAAATGCACACATGTTTTTAATAATGCTATAACATACTCTTGCTTTATAACAAATGACTCGGTGAACAGTCCTTATTTCTTTAACATATACATTTATTATGGCTCTCCTACATATATTGGGCGATATTGTAGAGAATGTTTATCTGCATTAAAAACTATAACTAATCTTCATGCTTATTGCATTGAGACAAAAATCTAAGCTCGTCGATAGTACTGTAATTATTTCGGCAACTGTTTTGAGCATGTTAGCGAGTACGTTTTAGATAACTATTTCTGCAAGTAGAGGCGTCTCTGTTCCAGTCACAAATTATACATTAGAAGTAAATTTTATTATTATCCTATTGAGAAGCGAAGTATATAATTATATTCCTTATATTATGTTATTTGGCATTAATATATTTCCCTGACTCTTCCAAGGCAAGTAAATTCATAAATTCTAAAGAGTAAACGTAGATACGAATAATGCACGTCAGTGTGAAAGAAGCCATTTGTTGCATGAGTGCAATGTTCATATTTTATCGTCGGCACCGTTGGCGCAATGGCAAAGCGAATCGCTTTCGCGCTACGGACTGCGGGTTTGATTCCCGTACGGGACAGATGTTTGGATGACTTACACATTACATTACATACTAAAATGCGTTAAAATTTCACAACACTAGGTTGTGAAATTTATCTGAAAATTATGATTATTTATATTTATCTTGAACCTGGTGACAATAGAGGTCATAGTCAACACATTTATTTATTGCCATCGGTCCATACTACGTGTGCAAAATTTCAAATCATTTAAACATCTGGAAGTCGGTTTTGTTATTACATTGTTAGTTACATACATACAAGTCCAATTTTCTTTAAGTCTTTCGTCAAAGACATAGGTTTCCAAATTATTTGTAGCAAACTTGTAGCATTCTGTTGGTATGAGAAAATTGAAGAAAACAATATAAATATAGCAATAATAACGGTTATTTTGTGACCTAATCACAAGTAATATATTCAATATTTGTTTCCTCCGATCCATATGTACAAACACATATCTGTAATGTGATAGGAGTTGAGTCATTGTGTTTGCGGCCCACAAATCTGCATCGAAACTGAACAAAGGACCGTACTCGTTATATACAAGAGGTCATTCGCTCCAATTTTGTATGCGTCACTTTCCAACTGTATGCAGTATGTATTTCCAGCAAAAAAATGTCACATTGCACTTTGCATTCGGTGTTAAATTTCTTTCATACACAAAACACTGTGCATAAATTGTATATGGGATATGGTTTATTTATATTCAATTCAATAGTATTGGTGGTAGGATTCCTGTGCAGAAACCCATCTCGATCTGCACCGTCGCAGTGCCAGTTATTCTGCCGTAAAGCAGTAGTGTGCAAGCATTACTGTGTTTTGGTCTGAAGGGCACTGATAGCTATTGTAATGAGCATATAGGATTAAGGAACTGATGTCTCAGAGAGACGAGCGCAATGTGATGGTCTCAGTAATGTTCTAGGTGACAGCATTTGTTATGGGCAGACGCTGCAC
Source organism: Luehdorfia chinensis (assembly GCA_019845155.1). Taxonomy (NCBI): domain Eukaryota; kingdom Metazoa; phylum Arthropoda; class Insecta; order Lepidoptera; family Papilionidae; genus Luehdorfia; species Luehdorfia chinensis. Next base: position 87,382 of record JAHVAK010000297.1, read on the forward strand.
TTACTATCAGGTGAACGATTCGCTCGATTCAACGCTTTGTTCCAAAAATAAAAAATAAGACCGACACTGAGACAGTGGCGGAGCGATTGACCTCTGCCAATCGACCGCGAGCTTGATTCGTGCCCTGAAAAAATATTTGATGGTCTGCAGCTTATTGTTTCGGGTCCGGCAGTTTTTGGTGGTATTAATTTCTGTAAAGCACATCCACGATGCAGAAGAAAACCTAGTATTTAGCAATGTTCGTATGAAAATAATTTCTTTATATTTCAGTAAGTCCTAAAGTAAATTTGAACGAGAACAGGAAGTAGCTAATAGGAAGTAGCTATTAGAACACGACGTTCCTTAACGAACTCTTGTCGCTTAAACGACTTATGAGTCGTCAGACCACTATGAAAATAAGGCACCAGTTTGATGTACAAAAATCAACTTATCGGCGTTGACAAATTATATATTACCGCCAGATCCGGTGCTTTGATCTGGGAAGTACGTCTCCTCCAACTAGGCTGATGCTCGCTGTTGTAGCAGCATAGGCAGAACACCATATAACATAACAGATGACAAAATATTAATGTTTTCAGACGGAATAGGAGAGGACATGGGCATGTTTCTTAAATCTTTCGTGCACCAAACTGTTGTTAACTATTGTACACCTGAGGCATCATACGAGGGGTGATCCAAAAGTAATGATAATCAGTTATTTCTAGTGCACACAAAAATACAAAAAAAATTCAGTCACTTACTCAGTTAACCACTAGTTCAGGGAAAAAAAATCATATAAATAGGCCACGATTCCCGGGAGCTACATTCATTTGAATACGGACTGTCAAGGAGTGAACATCAAAATGGAAAAACACGAAATCAGAGCTGTCATTAAATACCTCTGCTTGAAAAAAATGTCTACCAAAGACATACACAGCGACTTGGTGGAAACATTAGGGGACTCTTCTCCTCCATATTCCACAGTTGCACGCTGGGCTAAGGAGTTTAAGTTGGGAAGAACATCGACGGAAGACGAACACCGCGAAGGACGCCCATCGACGTCCCTCACTGAAGAAAATGTGAAAAAAGTTGAAGAAGTTGTATTGGAAGATCGAAGAGTGACTATCAGGCATGTAGCTGAGGTCACAGGGATCTCATATGGCAGCATTCAAAGAATCCTTGCGAACGAATTGCATATGAGAAAGGTCTCCGCGCGTTGGGTACCGAAAATGTTAAACGACGAGCAAAAGAAGAAACGAGTCGACATGTCAAGAGCAAATCTCGAAAAGTTCCAGGCAGACAAGGATAATTTTTTGTCACGTTTTGTGACCATGGACGAGACCTGGATCCACCATTTTGATCCTGAAACAAAACAACAATCGATGACATGGAAACGATCCGATGAACCGACGCCGAAGAAATTCAAAGTGTCAAGCTCAGCAGGGAAGGTTATGGCGTCTGTTTTTTGGGACGCTGAAGGAATAATCATGGTGGACTACTTGGAAAAGGGGGCCACTATTACAGGCTCCTACTATGCAGAACAAATAAGAAGATTGCGGGAGGCTATTAAGGAGAAAAGGCGAGGCAAACTGCGGGCTGGAGTGCTGTTCCATCAAGACAACGCACCGGTTCACAAAGCTGCAATTGCCATGGCTGCCATTCAGGAAGCGGGCTTTGAGCTGGTGGAACACCCCCCCTATTCACCAGATCTAGCCCCCAGCGACTTCTATCTCTTTCCACGACTCAAGGAACACCTCCGAGGCAAGAAATTTGACGATGATAGCGACGTGATGGCCGCGGTTGAGGACTTTTTTGAGAGTCAAGATAAAGATTTTTTTTCTAAGGGAATTTTAGGATTAGAAAAGAGATGGACTAAATGTATAGACTTGCTAGGAGACTATGTTGAGAAATAAATTTATTTATTTATTTTATTCATTGTGTTTATTATTGATTATCATTACTTTTGGATCACCCCTCGTATTCTCAAGTAGTACACAATATTTCAAAAGCACAAATTGACAAAAAACACGTATTGTTTTATCTGTTAGTAACAGCAGAATCTAACTGCGCTAGTTGGGTGATTATACCCAAGGCTTACCCGCTGAGAGCACGTGCCCACAGGTGAGATAAGATTTAACAGCTCTAATCCCATCACTGTTACCCTGTGTAGAAACGGAGCCGTGGTAGCAGGGGCTGGGCGCTCGCTTTAAATTTCATAGAACGCGAGTGGCCTAGGTTCGATTCCCGGTGCCGGCACCACTAAATTTGTTAATTGCAATTTTAAGTGCTGAATTACTACGTGCTGGGCGGTGAAGGAAAACATCGTGAGGAAACCTGCATGTCTGCCAACCCACATTGGAGCAGCGTGGCGGATTCTTTCTAGCTCCAAAACCCTCTCATAAATGAGAGGAGGCCTGTGCAACAGTGGGACATTTTATAAGCTGAAACTTTATTGTTACCAATTTTAGTATATTAAATAGTTTAGGAGCAAGGAAAGTACTGTTATGTGCCTTTCTCTAATACTTTAAGTAAATTAGAAAATTACCATATTCATAAATTGAATACTTTATTATACAATTAGTCTGTGGGCAGTCTAATCAGTTTGATACATTTTTTTCTAATAAACCATTCAAATCGGCTGTTGGTCGTAGGTCGTCATAAATGCGTGCACACGAACTGTTAATTAAGAATGTTAGTGCCGGAACTGAGACATTTAAGTTTAGACCCGTTAATGTACGCGATTTAATTAAACATTTAAGTTATTGAATATAAAAAAAAACAGAAGATTTATGGGATATCTGTCAAATTAATAAATTCAATAATTCACATTCTTTCTCTACACTTGGCATCATTATTCAATTCATGTATTAATAAAGGTGTATTTCCTGACCTTATTAAAGTGAGTAAGGTAATACCACTTTTCAAATCAGGTGACTCTAAAGACCGAGGCAATTTTAGGCCCGTGTCAATATTACCAGTTTTAAGTAAATTGTTCGAGAAGCTAATGCTTAACCAAATGCTGTCTTTTTTAACAGCAATAAGTAAAAACATGATCATCAGTTTAGTTTTACCAAAGGGCTCTCAATAACTGATGCAGAAATAAGTTTAATTCAAAATATTTATAGTGCTTGGGAGGATTCGCAGAACGCGATTGGCGTGTTCTGTGATTTATCTAAAGCATTTGATTGCGTAGATCACAAAACTCTGCTAGGTAAAATAAAATAATATGGTTTAGAGGAGCAAACTCTTCTTTTGATAGATTCCTATTTCAGTAATACACTCAGCGTCACAAAAATCGCACCTCTCTGAGTTTGCGCGAAAAATGGCTGTAATGGCTAGAAACGAATTATATTTATATAAATATTGGTATGTTTGAAATGGGTATTTGAATAGCTTTACATTATTAATAAAAAATCATGAAATCATTAAAACATTTATCATTATAGAGCGTCAAAAATAAACACTGTCAAATGCTCGTTAGTAAGGACGCTAGTTACACCACCTAAAAAGGGTATAAAAGGGTCGATCTGGATGAAATATGGGCCAGTCGTAATTTAGACTTTGCAGTGAACACACATGAACAAGTAACCCAAGTAAGAACAAGTAAAGATGGACACCAGCTCTAAAGAAGCCGCTCAAGTGATTGCCCTATTGCAGTCGGGGATGCGGCAGTTTAATTTGCTCGACAGTTGAACCTGTCCCGTTTTTCAGTTCGACGGGTGTTCCAACGTTTTCAGCAGACTGGTGGTTATGTTAGAAAACCGGGATCTGGAAGAAAACGGTGCACATCAGAAAAAGATGACCGTTTCATCGTTACGACATCTTTACGAAACCGTTTCACAAATGCTGTTGAGTTGCAACAACAGCTTCGATCAACTCGGAGAACATCTGTGAGTGTTTCTACGAGTTATCGTAAGAAGGTTACACGAAAAGAGTTTAACAGCCCATAGACCCGCTAAAGGTCCAAAACTTACTGCACAGCATCGCAGAGATCGCCTAGAGTTTGCTCGCAATCATTGCGAGTGGACTCTAGAACAGTGGCGGACCGTACTCTTCTCTGATGAGACAAGGGTCTGTCTCTTCTGCAATGACAGACGTAGAAGGGTCTACAGAAGACAGGGGGAGAGGTTCGAAGAATCCGTCGAATACGGGGGTGGCTCGTGTATGTTTTGGGGCGGCACTTCCGTCGACGGGAAAACGGAACTTGTGTGCGTTTCCCAGGCTCGGGGTAGCCGTGGGCAAGGGTCATTAAATGCTGGTCGGTACATTACTGAAATCCTGGAGGAACATGTGGTCCCGTATGCTGGTTATGTCGGTGATGGATTCATGTTAATGCATGATAATGCTCGTTGCCACACCGCGGCTATTGTACGGGATTATTTACAGGAGGTCGATGTCCCTGTTATGCATTGGCCAGCACGAAGTCCAGACCTTAACCCAATAGAACATGATGATGAACATGGATGACCTAAAACGGCGCGTGCGAGCTCGAGATCCAGCTCCAGCCACTCTTCAAGAGCTCCAAGATGCGGTACTTGAAGAGTGGGAACAAATACCCCAAGAGGCTGTTGCGATCCTTGTAAGGTCCATGAAAGATCGCATGGAAGCCGTTATCAAGGCAGGGGGGGGGGGGGGGTAACACTAGGTTTTAAGAACTTTTTTTTTATTTATTAAGTTTTTTATTAAATTATTAATTTGCAAATTTGTACATACCCTGTCTTTTTCTTTAATTTCTCTTTCGTCTCGTTATAAAAGTAAAATTCAATTAAAATTCCTGAAAGCTAATGAAATTACCTTTCGAATGATACCCTCAAACCACAACATTGCCATTGGCCTGTTGTGTTAAAATAGTATTTAAATTATTTTTTTCGGATGTGCGATTTTATTGACGCCGAGTGTAGGACACAAATGGTTCATGTTACCAACTCCGTAGGCTCTCAAGTAAAAATGGATGTACCACAAGGATCTGTTTTGGGCCCGTTTTTATTTCTTATCTATATACATGATCTACCATACTAAGTCCAGAAACTTACAAATATAGTAGTGTTTGCAGATGATACATCATTGATATTTAAGGTCAGTCGAAAAACTGAGAACATAAACGAAGCACTAATATGCTTTAGAGCAAACATTAGTTAATGTAAATTATAATTAATTTAAATGATTATTACAATGATAAAAAAGCTTGAAAAGTATCTATCCAGGGAGACATAAAGTATCGTACCACACGATGTTACTGTTATTTTTGACAAATATAAAAAAATAAAAAAGAGTATACCTACGGAGTTTCTTTCGTATGTTTCTTCTTCGTTAGAGGAAACGTTGGTAGATTGTAAAAAAAAATTACTTTTGTCAAGCGAAATTTATATTTCTTACGCTTTACGTTGAAGAATAAATAATTTTCATTTTATTTCATTCCAGTAATCTTCTAATGTTGTATATATAAATCGCATCTTAGAAACTTTCATAGCGGGATGTTGGAATTATGAGATATTTTTTGAGCTTCTCTTGTGATGACATAGAGGTCGCACACCTACGAGGTTTGTCGGATCGGTAAGCGCAGTCGCTAAGCGATCGGCTTTTGCGCTATTGGTCAAGGGTCGACGACACAAGCAAATCTTTCACCTAACTAATGGTAAGTGCAACGTCCGACCATAACTAATACTGTATCACCCAGAACATTTATGTGTGGCAGCACACTGCGCTCGTCCCCCTGACACATCAGTTCTTAAGTCTGCGCATTGCGGTGGTACTTAGATGGATTCCTGCATAGGAATCCTACCACCAGTCCGTCTAGGTAGGTTACCCATGGCCAGTTATTCTGCCGTGAAGCAGTAGTGTGCAAACATTACTGTGTTCCGGTTTGGACGGCTCTGTGTGGTAGCGTGATCACTGGACATATGAAACTTAAGAATTTATGTCTTAGTGTGGTGTCACACCGATATTTTGTGGGTGACACAGCCTTTGTTATGGGCAGACGTTGCACTTACCATCAGAACCATCAGAACTTTTTGCGCGTTTCATTACTTTAAAAAAAAAATCCCTACAGAACGACGTCTATACGGTAAAAATACAGCGTTTCTGATCCAATAAAAATGTAACACAAATGACTTTTAGCAATGTGACATTGAATCACGATGATCACATATGATCTCATTTGGCAGCTGTATAAGAATCTTGATAATTGGTGTTAACGCGACCAAAACGTATCCATTCTATGAAACTAATGAGTTTGCTGGATCATCTCTTGGTTGATTGCTCTCTCACGAATTGGTTTTAAATGAGACTAAAAGATACGGTCAACATCAATCATAATGCAGTTATGTAAGCTAATGTCGCTTACTAGTATACGTAAAAAATATATATTCAAGCTGTGTCTCTCAGTTTGGCTCGCCTAAAAAGAGCCAGCAACATGACAGCGTTCTAGCTCCGACAGGGTACTTCGCTGTCCTGAGCATTTACAAATAGTTTATCAAATCGGATTAGATTTAGTCCCACTCAAGACGAATTCGATTATCGTTTTCTTAGACGATATGGAGAATAAAACTTGGAAGAGAAAACGTAAATACTCGTACTCTATACTAATTCCAAAAAAGATCTACGTGATACCAAGTTACTTTGAAATAAGTCTTTGCCTAAGGTTACGCCAACTAGTATCAGTGCTGCAGATGAACGATGTCTATTTCTATATCTAATATCCCTTTCATAAGACATAAGCAAATCTTTACTGAGTATACTTTAGTAACGAGCGTGGATTGATTGAGCGCTATAAAAATTGGGTCACACAACGTGCCCACTTGCACGGCGGCGCCATGTGATTTATTTTTTGAACTTAAAAAGTAGCAATATTGCCAGTTCGATTCATTTAACTATACACCCAAACCTCCGTATAAAAAGAAATAATTTGTAAATGTGAGACAATTTTAAATTGCTAAGTAGGTATACTCATCGTGCGGAGATTACAAAGTGTACGCCCGACGCTCGGTCTAGTATGACAATCTGAGGGATATTTTTATTAGAGGGGGTAGATTTCCTGCCGTCTAGGTACCCACTGCAGGTTATTCTGCTGTGAAACTGTAGTGTTCAATCATTACTGTGTTTCGGTCTGAAGGGCATTGATAGCAAGTGTAATAACTGGATATATGTGATTTAAGAACTGAAGTCTCAGGGTGACTAGCGCAATATCAACCTGAGGACGGAATGAAACTCACCTATTTATCAGTGACACAGTCCTATGATACTCGTATGTATATGTAGGAACGGAATGTTAGAGAGTGCATGAAATGGAATGCAATTGTTTATGACAGTAGGGTACGGAAGGGGCGAGAGGAGGGGAAGAATAGCTGTAGGAGATATGTCGACTTAATGAATTTGCTTAAAACTCGTAGGTGACTACACTGTTATACAGCTGATCGAGGCAATGAACTCATAAAGTTTATTAGCCATTTTTCCATTGAGCTGCCATCGAAAGAACTCGCAAGTAGGCATCTCGCAGTTAGGATAACATGAAGCTTAAGGAAATCTGTTGCGAAGTGAATCTGTTAGTATGACGCCGTAGTAGGGTAACATAAATTAAATGGAGATGATAACGTATTTTGAATTTGGTTGCCCCGCAACGACTTTCTGAGTAAGGGTCGCGTAAAGTTTTACAAAACAAATAATTGTAAAGTTTGGTATGGACATTTTAGTATTCAATTTTGTCATTAAAGGTTCACTGTTGCGTTTATCAGATCAAATTGGCATGAGTAGGCGCCGGTATGTTATACCAATTATGAATAACATTGTATATAACAGTTTGTTGATGAAATCCAAGTGAGTTGAATTGAAATATTGCTGCAAACTTAAAATGTTGCAGGACTATTATGTAGAAAACCTGTGGAAAACAGCTTAGGGGCTGAATATTTATTGTGAGCATTTATCGACAATGCTAGAATTAACTTTGGCTATGTCTGAAACCAAATGTCGCTCGTGATGTCGTCTCTGAACTTGTACCGTTCGCAATGTTCTAAATTTAATATATGTAGCATTGAAAGATGTTTCGAGCGTTCAAGGTGCGAGGTGATTGGCACTACGGCCGCCATTCCGACTGTCAAACGTGGTGATTGTGAATAGTCCACTGCTGGGCAAACTGTGATCGTGTCCAGACAACGTAGTTGATAATGATGAATCTACTGAGAACTGAAATTTTTAATGACAAATGTATTTAAAATTTTCTTAAAAAGCAATTTAAAAGCAACTTAAAAGTAATTTTTAAAATAACCGTCTGTTATGTTGTCTGTATAGAATTTTCGTTGTAGAAAAGTAGACGATATCCTAAATCAAGTCAAATTGTCGTGATTGAAGACTTTCTTTATCTAATGACTTTCTATTTCAAGATTTATGATTTTCGGAATTATTTTATGGATGTGAATAAATTACTATAAAACGTATTTTTAAAGATCAATATTGAGTCACTTTTGGCGGTATTATGCACTAAGTGCTTGTGAACGTGTACAATGATTAGAAAATTTAATCCAAGGCCTAAACCGTGCTTTTTGTTTCGTTTTCATCAGTCCAAAAAATTTTCTGTAATTATTATCCATTTTCCTCTTGATTTTCTTAGAAACTGTAGTTTTTCTATCGATTTGAAGAATGGAGCCTGAATATTTTACTTTGACATTGGCACAAAAAAAAAGCTTAAGGCTGTTCCCATAAATAAATAAATTTAAAAATATTTACGTACGTGAATTTTGTAATTTCTGTGTATATTTTGGTTTTGATGTTTAGTATTGTTATTTTATTATGCAGCAAGTGCTCGTGAAAGTGTATCGTGGTTGGAAAATTCAATGAATGACTGAAATTGTACTATTCGTTTTGTCTCCATCAGTCCGGCAAATCTTCAGTAAAAATTAACTATCATTTTACTGTCGATCGATGAATGTTGCTGTTTAAAGATTGCTGCTTATCTAAATATTATATATTTGTACCTGGATATGTTACTTGACAGTAGAAAATAAGTTACGACTGTTTTCATAAATAAATAAAAGAAAGAAAGAATGCTTTATTAGAAAGTGACTTTATCTATGACCAGATGCCTATGCTTATGGAGACAGTAATTATTTATCCGGTCCACTGTGTGCTCGTTTGTCACCCTTACGTAATTAAATACATGACCTTAGTCATTTTGCGGTAATGTTATGGTGGCTGGTGGTTGGATTCCTATGAAGGAATCCGTCTGGGAAGGTACCATCCCAAAACCAGTTATTCTGCCGTGAAGCAGTAGTGTGCAAACACTACTGTGTTTCGGTCTGACAAGCACTGCAAGCTAGTGTAATCACTTGTTAGACTAGAGGGCATATGAGACCTAATAACTGACGTCTCATGGGGACGAGCGCAGTGTGGTACCTCACAGGAATATTATGGGTGACAGAGCATCTGTTATGGGCAGATTGCAATTACCATCAGGTGGAAGTTTCGCTCGCCTCGTTACTTTATCCAGTAAAATAAGTAGCGAGAACATAACACTAGCAATACTACTTATTCATTAAATCGAAACCAGGGGATGCAAAAGCTAAAATCCACGGACCCGAGCAACCCAAATTTCCTTTCTTTTGTCCAACCTATCTGTGTATTTTACTTATTAACTTTCAAGTGCTTAGCTTTTGTTAATGTTACACTATACGCTTGCAATATTTCATTGTTTAAGTTTAGAAGAAATTTTTAATTCCTTCTTTTGTTTTATTGTAAAAATGTTAAACTTAAATGTTTAATATCAAATTTATTAGTATTGTGTATTGTAATAAAGCGATATGTAATCCGCAACAGTGATATACGCAGAACAACTAGGAGTTATTTATAGATAATATTTTTTTTACAACGCCCTTCCCTAGTATTTTTCCTGTATCGTGGGCGAGTGTAACAGACATAAATTCGGACACAACCAAACCCGAAACACAACAAATTTGTAATTGCACAAATGTTCTGGCCGCGCAGTCGTCGAAAGCAGTAGACTTGTGATGGACGGTGTGTGAATGATGATGATATTTAAGCAGCAAACACATATTCGTCCTATCATTATTTATTTGTTATCTATAATTGGGCTAATTTTAAAATCATTGTAATAATTACAGTAACGTTCCTTCCTATGGAATCTCCGAGAAATTTTGCAATTGGATCACTAGTTTTTTCACAGACTGGAGCCTCAAGGTCGTAGTTGACGGTGCATGCTCGGACTCCAAGTCTGTCAATGCTGGTGTCTCACAAGGCTGTTGTGCTATGTATATGTTGTGCTATCGCCAACCCTGTTTCTTCTGCATATCAATAATATGTTACAAATTAGTAACATTCATTGATATGCAGACAGCACTGGTGAAGCCTTATACACCGGCCAGGATTTTTCACGGGAATACGTCGTCGAGTACCGGAGCAAACTTGTCTGAATTCGAGATTTTATTGGACAATATCTCGACCTGGGGCCAAATTGGCCTCAAAAAAGCTGGACGTGTTCAGTAGAGCGCGATAGTACTTCATGCCAGCCCACCGCTTGTAACTTTATAAGGCACAGGTTCGGCCGCACATGGAATACTGTTCTCATCGCTGGACGGGGGCACCCCAGTGTCAGCTCCTTCCATTTGACAGCATTCAACGAAGAGCGACGACCATGTTCTATCTGATCGGCTTGATTCCCTGGCGTTGCGAAGAGATGTTTGCATTTCTTTGCATTTTTTACAGGACCTATCACGGAGAGTGCTTCGAGGAATTGTTCGGATTCATTCCAGCCGCTGAAATTAAACCATCGCACCTTACGGCACCACTTAAAATTCCCTGGCGTTGCGAAGAGATGTTTGCATTTCTTTGCATTTTTTACATGACCTATCACGGAGAGTGCTTCGAGGAATTGTTCGGATTCATTCCAGCCGCTGAAATTAAACCATCGCACCTTACGGCACCACTTAAAATTCACTGGCGTTGCGAAGAGATGTTTGCATTTCTTTGCATTTTTTACAGGATCTACCACGGAGAGTGCTTCGAGGAATTGTTCGGATTCATTCCAGCCGCTGAAATTAAGACATCGCACCTTACGGCATCACTTAAAATTCCTATTCTGGGTGGCCTTCCGCCACAGTGCGTTTTTCACGGAATTTTCTGGTACGCACTTGCTCTTTATGGAATGTGCAGCCGCCAGCGGTTTTTCCGTGCCGATAGGACTTAGGGACCTCCAAGAAAAGAGCCTATTCCTTTCTCAAAGGCCGGCAACGCATCTGCTATTCCTCTGGTATAGTAGCTGTTCATGGGCGGTGATCACTCACCATCACATGAGCAACCTGCTCGTTTGCCCCCTATTCTATAAAAAAAAGTAGACCAAACATCCTTTATGTTGAAGTATTACAATTACTGAAATTTTTTGACATGTCGGATTGTTTCAAATAGTCGTGTATAAAAATGTCTTTATCTTTCCCGATGATCTATTAGATGATGATCTATTAGTAATTACTTATATATATTAGTTAATAAAACGGTCTTTGAAAAGAGTAACTCTCTTTTTATTACTGCTGTAGACAATAAACTAATCGTCTGATTAGTTTATTTCACACAACAGATTATGTCACTTTTGATATTACATTGCACTGTAATCGAAGGCTTAAAAAAGATCTTTTGAATCATAAATACGAACTTCTAACCCCCAGTGATAGTGAGCCTTGTATGTTTATGGTCAATAATCGAGTACAAACCGTTTGTTATGGGCAGACACGTACCATCAGATGAACAGTTTGCTCGTTTCGTCACTTTATCCAATAAAAAAAAAACTGACGGACCTAGGGTCTCTTGTACCGCATACGATTCTTCCTTCAATCTCATTCTTAAGATTCATAAGAGGTTCTATCTGTGACCGCGCTAAACCAGTGATGGGTTTAGGCGTAATGCATTAAGATCTATATTGATATAACTTTACCGGTCGTTATCATATTTAACAGAATTATTTAATTTCAAGAGTAGAATTATTTCCTTAGAACTATTAAGTATGCAATCACTAAAACTACCAAAAATGTATTGATAATACCATCACAGAAAAAGGTGCTTGATTGCAATGGGCTTTCGCCGCTAGGGCGCTTTATCGCAATGGGCTTAAATTAAATCCGCTTCTGCGCTAGACTGAGCCAAAGTTAAATTTAGGTATGCAATGCACACCCTATTGGTTATCGGGTATAGATGTGGTATCTGACACTACGTTTAATTCTACACATGATTGTATCGCAGTTTGTGCTTAGTATACTTATACACTGTAAACAAATCCCGAGGTGGTGAAACTTCTTGCAGTTGATCGGAAGTATCGCCGTAGTCGGAATAGACCAGGAAGTCATCATCATCATATCGAATACGGAAAAGTTAAGACGAAAGAGATCTTCTGCGAATACGCGTATATTTTAACGTATATCCAGTGCCGATGATAACTTATTATTAATTGGGAAGTTTTTGCCGTAGTCGAAAATCGACCAGGATGACACTAACACTTTCATTAAAATCGGCGAAGAGGCTATCATTATCGCAATATAACCTAAATCTTATCTTTTTACAGGTATAGGCTTCGGTATGATCTACCTTCCGTCGGTAGTAGCGGTGGGCTACTACTTCGAAACCCGACGCTCCCTTGCGACCGGTATAGCCGTGTGCGGTTCCGGTGTTGGAACTTTCAGTTTCGCGCCGCTGGCCGCCATATTGCTCAAGGAATTCGGTTCGTGGCAGAACGCGAATCTTCTGCTCGCCGGGCTGATATTGAACTGCGCTGTGTTCGGGGCGCTAATGAGGCCTTTGGTGTATCCGAAAGTAAGTAAATTACACTTAATTTTTTCTGTCCGTCGAGGTAGGTACAACCGCAGGGTGAGTTACTTTGTCGTGAAGCAGTAGCGTGCAAACATTACTGTATTTCGGTCCGAAGGGCACTGAGAGCTTGTGTAATTACTGGGCCTATAAGAGTTAAGAACTGATGTTTCAAGGTGACGGGCGCAATGTGGTGCCACATAGAAATGTTCTGTGTGTCACAGCGTTGTAATAAGCAAACGTTGCACCTATCATCATGTGAATGTTTCGCTAGTCTTATCACTGTCTCCTATAACATTTGATCCTAGCTATCTTGCGACATTCATTGTGTTAGATCGAATTACGGCCGCGTGCCCCAGCGATAAGAGTATCTGTTATTGTAGTAGGGTCTTGGATTCGAACCCTAAAGCAAGCGAACCTGCTGAGCTAAAACCAATCACAAATGCGCTAATGACAATTGGTAGTTATCATTAGATGGGTGGACCAATTAATTCGGAAGACAAGGACTTAGAATGACTTGAGTGTTAGTTTTTTAGTGCAAGTTTATATATGCTATAACTTAAACTTGCACTAAAAACTATTATATATTATAACTAGCCATTTATTTATTAAACTCCCGCCCATAGCAAATGCTGTATCACCCAAAATATATCTGTGTGGCAATACACAGCGCCCGTCCTCCTGGGATGTCAGTTCTTAAGTTTTATATGCCCAGTGATTACACTAGGTTTCAGTGCTCTTCAGACTGAAACAGCATTGTTTGCACAGTACGCCTTCACGGCGGAATAATTGGCAATGCAATGGTAGCTACCTAGACGGATTCCTGCGTAAGAATTCTAAAAACGTCAAGTGTCGTGTTATATCAATATAATAAATTACACACTTGTACTAATGCATTATTTTTTGGTTATTTTCCAGACATCAGGCGAAAAACCCTTATTACAACGAATGGCCGAGGAGAAAAGACTGCAGATGGAACGAGGCTCTATCGGAGGCTCTTACTTCGTAGTGCAGCTACCTGACGGTACTATGGAGAAACGATTAAAGGTAAAAAATCCTTTAGTCGAGATCGACCAAATAATCATCCGCCATTGTGCATATACGCCACGGCATATATTTATATGCCGTGTGATGACAGCTTAAGAGAATCTTCCACCCCATATAATCCCGTGGGTGTCGTAAAAGTCGACAAAAGGGAAAATGAAAACTTGGAGATGGACAGCAGCATCCTCCTGGAACATCTGATAAGTAAACTGCAAACTAATCTATACTGCAAACTAATCTGCAAACTAATGGCTAAACCCCCCAAAATCACAGCTACTAACTTTTGGCAATCTATGGGGGCCCTTTTTTCAGCAGTGGACCGATAGATAGGCTGAAATGATAATATGTTTGTGTGTGTTTATGTATAATCGTTTATATGTGTGTACTATGTATGTATAAGTGTATATGGGTAATAATGTGAACTTTTTTAAGCACCTGTCACAATATTTCTCCGTGTCCTGGGTTGACTGGGAGAGAGAATATCAAAAAGCATTAAGTCCGCTATTTGTGAGTCTTTTCAATAGCGCGAATACATTCAAGAATCTATATATACATATTTAAAAATATCTAAAAAGCTGCGACGTATTTCGCCGTCCATCACATCTCGTATCCCGCGGAGGCTAAAAGTGGGCTACGGGTGTGTGTTTGTCTTCTATGCGTTCGAGTATCGTTCTTCCGAGTTAAAACTTTGTATAGATGGCGTTGGCGCTTGCGTGAAAGTTTCATCATATTTAATTTCATAAACATAGTAACCATCTATTTTTTTTCGATGAATTGAAAAAGGAGCAAAACGTTCACCTGACGGTAAGCGCAACGTCTGCCCATAACAAATTATGTGTCGTCCAGTTAAATTTCTGTGTGACACCACACTGCGCCCGTCACCCTGAGACATCAGTTGTTAAGCCTCATATGGTCACTGATTACACTAGCTCTCAGTGCCCTACAAACTTAAACACAATTATGTTTGCACACTACTGCTTCACGACAGAATAACTGGCCCTGGAGTGGTACTTACATAGACAGTTTCCTGCATAGGAATCCTAACACCAGTACGATGAACAAAAGGTGGCTCATCAGTCGTGTCGGACAATTGTTTGTCTCCTATGCGTTCGTACACCGTTCATCCGATTGAATTTAAACACTGTAAAGTTGGAATCGGCGCAAATAAGTTTTAAACAAAAATAATATTTTGTTACATATTTTGTTACAAGCTTACATATGTGAGACCTATGTCCAGCAGTGGGCTTCAAATATTACTATAGCTATGGTACTTGCCAAAACAAATCCAACGAGCCTTAATACGACGAAGCTATCTCGCTTAGTTGAGGCGTTTCTATGATCAACTTCCGGCTCTATCATCATACCAGCTCCATGGTCCATGCTCCATATTACTGCATTGGCACCGAAGCACAAAATTTCGGCAGATGTTGTTGCCAAGGAAAAGGTTATCTACCCGCAGATCCGTTGGTCTGATCTGGAGAGGACGTCTCCTACTACCAGTAATCTTTTAGATGTTGTTTATAGTTCGCATCTCTGAAACTTTCATAGCGCGATCATAGATATATGAGATATTTATTGCGCTTCTCATGCGGGCGACATTGCTGTCGCTACAAACTCAATCGGACATCAGAGACTAGGTCAAATTTGGCTTGCATGATTTCAATTTCACATACAAGTTAAATAAATGTTTGTAAACATCATTGTCCTTTATTTATTTTGTACATGAATACATAACATAAATGTATCTGCTTTGTATATGTGAACCTCAATATCATCGTCATCATTTCAGCCCATCATAGTCCACTGTTGAACATAGGCTTCACCCATAGATGCTCACAAAACACTGTCCCGATCCACCTGCATCCATCGACTTCCCGCAAAACCGCACCGGTACGAGGTTGCCACTACAGAACCTTTCTTCCCCAACGGTTATCGATTCTACGTGCTATATGGCACATATAGCTCGTAGATTTATATATATGTAAGCACCTCCTTCAAACAAATTCCAAAACAAACAGGAGGAGTCATAGCAACGCATTCCAGGCATTATCAAATAAATCAGTAAAAACATTTTCATTTGGTTACTCTTAGTCCAATAGCTGTTACAGTTTCGCCGGATTGTAAGGTGGCCTATCACTTTGGGCGCTCAGCCGAAACCTTTATTAGCGGGTGACTAGTGCAAGAGCCCCCGAGAGGTGACCTCGGCTTGGACCGTTACCCAGTGCGCATAAGTCTTGACTAGAAGGTGTCCGTAGGGGCCGGACTTCGGCTCGGTCAGTTACTTCAATCGGGGAGACATTTAAAAGATCATCTTATTCATATTACTATCTAAAGCGTTAACCTGATGGTAAGTGCATTGTCTGCTCATAAAAAACCTGTGGCATCCAGAACATTTATGTGTTGCACCACCAGCGCCCGTGCCCTTGAGACATTAGTTCTTAAGTCTCATATGTTGAGTAATTACACAAGCTCTCAGTGCCATTCAGACCGAATCACTCGCCGGCTGTCTGTCGTAGAGTCAATAACACATGATAATGTCTCGTATTAAGGTGAAACACGTGTCTCGTGGTCTCGACTTCAGTGGTGTAGATTGCCTAATGGTAGTGTTGAAGTGGTGGAGGGTATCTGGTGGCGGTTCCCGGTGGGTGTTGTTATATTGCTTGCGCATGCTATTGTGGGAGGACGGGCGGTGCCCTTCATAATTAGGACTACACCATTTTATATTATGCATGCGGATCTTAGAAATTAAGTTCCTTTCCCTATTGTATGAATTCCACAGTCTATATTTTGTATGAAACGACGATTTTTGCGACTTCGGATTTGACCCTGTAGTAAAGATTACTTGTATTGATGGGTACTTTCGGCTTGTTACCGTACTTACCTAACACCCTGTCGATCAAATAACAATGACACCATTTCAGGCACCATTAAATATTGATCCCGGAGTGCACTCGTCTCTGAACCTGGAAGCGTTAGCCCGAGTCCCGACCGTTCCCAACATGCCTGGAGTGCCCACTGTCCCCACGCTGCCCACTATAACCGAGGCGAGAGTTGTTGATGATAATGGTGACAAGAAAAAGGTGAATATTTATCGTATGTGTTTAATTTAAAATGTAATGGATCGATGAATTTGCACAAGTTTCTAGGCTTGCACAAGTTTAAAAATAGTTTCAAACATCGATTTCGTGACTTGTGTAAATTGCTTTGGTCCAAGCTTATGGTAGCCACACACGTAACGATATACTTGCTCCAGTTTAGACTTGCATAAGTATGCAGTTACGTTCATTGAAAGAATTTCCACAAATTTCTAGGCTTGCACAAGTTTAAAAATAGTTTGTATTTTCGATTTAGAGGCTTGTGCAAATTGCTTTTGACAAAGCTTATGCAGCCACACACGTAATGATATAATTGTTGAAGTTTAGACTTGCACAATTACTATGTAGTTACATGTGTTGGAAAAACTTCTAAGCTTGCAAAAGTTTAAAGATAGTTTGAAATTTCGATTCCAAGACTTGTGCAAATTGCTTCTTCCCAAGTTTATGGTAGCCACACACGTAACGATAAACTCGCTCAAGTTTGTACTTCTACAAGTATGCAGTTACGTGTGTTGGATGAATTTGCACAAATTTCTAGGCTTGCACAAGTCGGTCTCGGAATCGAAATCAAAAATTGTTTTTAATTTCTATTCCGAGACTTGTGCAAATTGCTTTTAATTAATAGAATCAGGCGTTACTTTGCAGAAATCCTTTATAATGAAGGAAAGAAATTTAATTTGCTAACCGCCGGGTATGTGGCTTACTGTCGTACAGTCAATATGACTTGATAATGCCCCGTTTTGAGGTTAAACACGTGTCGTGTTCTCGACTTCAGTGGTGTGTATTGCCTAGTGGTAGTGGTTTAGTGGTGGGGGGTATCTGGTTGTGGTTCCCGGTGGCGGTATTAGTTTGCTTATGCACGCTATTGAGGAAGGACGGGCGGTGCTCTTGAAACACTAGGTAATACACACTATTTTAAATTTTGCATACTCGTCTTAACAAATTAACTTTATCAAATTGATCTTGAACAAGTTTAAGGTAGCTACACGTAACGATATACTTGCTGAAGTTCAGAATTTTGCAATTTCATATGTTGGAAGAATTTGCACCTAGGCTTACACAAGTTTAAAAATGGATTCAAATTGCGATTCTAGACTTGTGCAAATCGTCTTAACCGCTGTAAAAAAATAAGGGTTACCTTTACAAATTGTCACCTATTTGTTTGACCTTTAACTTTTTTTTTCATTTATTAGGAACAACAAACAATTACACTACATAATTAAATTCAATAAAAATTATATCAATACAATTGGTTAATATAATTTTCATTGAATTTAAGTATGTAGTGTAATTGTTTCTTGTCATTAAAGAATGAAAAAAAAAGTTACTTAAACAAATTTACTTACCCAAAACGTGGATGTGATCTTTTTAAAGTTTAAATAGGTGAAAGGCTTTTAGGTAGGTTGCCCAGTTGATCTGATAACCTATTGATTTGGGTAACCTGAATGGATAATTAATCTTATGAAAAGCTTGAGAAAATTAAAGCCTTATGCAGTCACCGATCGTTACGTATGTTAAGCTACCTTTAGACAGGCCGTTGAGCACGAATAAATGAATTTTTTTTTTAAATCCAGAATGAGAACGGCACAGCCGTAGCCGTCCAGCCAATGTCCCGCAACGTGTCGTCGCCTGCGTTCAGTTCTCAAGCGCCGGGTCTGCCAAAGAACGGCTCCGTGCCGTTCTTCGACCGGCAGCGGAAGCAGAGCACAGGCGACAGGTCAGACAACGATAGGTAACCAGGTCACATTGTAGTGGGCGTGGCGTCCGGTGGAGGGGATAAATGTTAACCTGTAAGATGCGTAAGACAATCCATCATACCTTATCTTATTGGTGTTGTAAAATTTTATAAACGGAGGATTTTTAGAGACGCTGGGCATGTTGGTAGGATCAGGATCAGATCCTCTGCAGAAATCCATCTAGGTACCAACGCAGGGCCAGTTATTCTGCCGTGAAGCAGTATTGTGCGAGCATTACCGTTTCGGTCTGAAGGGCACTGAGAGCTAGTGTAATTGCTGGGCAAAGGACATACTGGGTATTGACACAGCAGTTTTGGGCAGACGTTGCACTTACCATCAGCGGCTTAAACGAATCTACCACCCTATCTTATCCCGTGGGTGTCGTAAAAGTCGACAAAAGGAAAGTGAAAACTAGAAGATGGGCAGCAGTATCTTCCGGGAACGTCTGAATAAATGAACTGCAGTTGCCAATCTGCCTGCTAGGTGTGGCAACTTTGGCAAAATTCCGCCATAATGAGAGCTTCAAACTTTTGTCTCAATCTATGCAGGAGGCCTATGTTCAGCCGTGGACTGGTGGTGGGCTGAAATGATAGTGATAACGGTTGGCAACCCTATATCACACATGTTTCACAGTCCATACCCTAAAAAATTAGGCTATGACGCTCTTGTCTTTTATTACAAAGAGGCTTCAGACAGAAAAGGCATTTGTCTGTTGAGAGTGTAGCGATGAAGTATTTATTGGGAATATTCTTGTTAAGATTGGATTTTAAAATTGTTTACATTACTTTTTATACCTTTCTTGCAGATTTAAACCGTCCCTAGCGGCTATTAAAGCCACTTCCAAAACCTCTATGATCAGCCAGCACAGAAACGCTCCCGATGTAAGTTTGTACCATTATTTTATACTTTTTCGATTTGCTTTTTGATTGGCTAAATTGTATTGAGATTATTTGCTTAAAAAATGGAAATATGTATTTATTTGAAAAGTTATATATTTCTCTAAAAACTACTGCAGTCAACTTATTTTGTGCAAGGATTGTTTGCGTCTCGTTTGCGTGGACTTTAAAACTCACTTGATAAAACTTTTAAGATAATGTAATTGCCGTGTGGTGGCTTAACAAAATCTAGCACTCTATCTCATCCCGTGGGTGTCGTAAAAGTTGACATAAGGGAAAATAAAAACCAGGAGATGGGCAGAAGCATCTTCCTGGAACATGCCTCCGCTTGCCAACCCGCCTGCCCAGCGTTGCAACTATGGCAAATTCCTCCAAAATTAGAGTTACAAACTTTTGTGGCATTTTACGGGGGAGGTATACGTTCTGTAGTGGTCAAGTGATAGGCTGAAAAAAAGATAACAGCCTAAAAATGTCACAGGCCTCCTCTAATTTTTGATAGAGTTTTGAGCCGGGAAAAAGTCCATTACGCTGCTCCATTGCGGTTTGGCGGACTTTACATGTCTTCGAAATGTTTTTATTCCTCAGACATGCAGGTTTCCTCACAATGTAAAACAACAATTAAAATGTAAAATCAATTTGTTTTCATCTCGTGCAGGGCGACGCGGAAAGCGGAGTGTACAACTCGAAGCTGTCAGTGGCGGCGCCTAAAGAGCCTTCTAGAATGGTCCGGCCGATGTCTCGCAAGGATATCTTCTACTCGGGCTCCGTTCTCAATCTGCCGCAGTACCAGAGTCAGAAGTCTCTCCAAGGCTACAGGAACTCCGTGCTTAGCTTGCCGCAGAGCAGGCAAGCTGGTGATTTGGAGAGAACGGAACGTAAGTGCCGCTAAAAATTGGATTATCAAAAGTGAGCGATAAATTTCCACTAGAACATACTCATTAACAAAAATAATGTGCGTACATGGGTGAGGTAAAAATGGGGACCACTACTTGAATGGACGTACTACGCATTCTCGAATGAACCTGCGTAGAGGATTGCATGTATGTGGTAGGATTCTCATGCAGGAATTCGTCTAGTAGTAGGCAGGTGATGTAAAAAGTAGGTGCGCTACTTCAATAGACTTACTACGCATTCTCGAATGAACTTGCATACAGGATTGCATGTATGTGGTAGAATTCTCATGCAGGAATTCGTCTAGTAGTAGGCAGGTGATGTAAAAAGTAGGTGCGCTACTTCAATAGACTTACTACGCATTCTCGAATGAACTTGCATACAGGATTGCATGTATGTGGTAGGATTCTCATGCAGGAATTCGTCTAGTAGTAGGCAGGTGAGGTAAAAAGTAGGTGCGCTGCTTCTATAGACTTAATACACATTCTCGAATGAACCTGCATACAGGATTGCATGTATGTGGTAGGATTCTCATGCAGGAATTCGTCTAGTAGTAGGCAGGCGTGGTAAAAAGGGAGCGCTACTTGAATGAACTTACTACGCATTCTCGAATGAACCTGTACACAGGATTGCATGTATGTGGTAGGATTCTCATGCAGGAATTCGTCTAGTAGTAGGCAGGCGTGGTAAAAAGTGGGAGCGCTACTTGAATGAACTTACTACGCATTCTCGAATGAACCTGTACACAGGATTGCATGTATGTGGTTGAATTCCTATTCAGGAATCCTTTCAGTAGTACGTACCACCGCATGGCCCGTTATTCTGCCGTGAAGCAGTGGTTTTCAAACATTACTGTGCTTCGGTCTGAAGGGCACTGAGAGCTAGTGTAATCACTGGGCATATGAGACTTAAGAACTGAGTCTAATGCCTTAGGGTTACGGGCGTAGTTTGTTGTCATACAGAAATGTTCTGGGTGACACATCATTTTTATGGGCAGACATTGCACATATCGTCTCGTCACTTTTTCCTATTAAAAAAAAGCTTAATGATAATTGTATTGAACATCCCCTTTACTGGTCTCAGGCAGACATTTTAGGAGGGTCCCATGACCCTCCATAGCATAGATAACAATACATAAATTAAAATTCAAAAAGCAATCCATTGTCTGGTTCGTGTTGTGGCGGCTCGTTAAAAGAATACTACCACTCCATCTCTTCCAATCTCGTAAAAGGCGAGTAAGGAATTAAACTGCACTGTGCACCAACAGCGCATGGTGGCGATGGGCTCACCACCTATCACACCAAGTGCATTATATTGTTTTGGTGAAACGTGGATTGTGGCAGTCATCTGTTTTTGCAGTGAGTGCCCAGTCTCTGACTACCCCTTATGGGATACAGTCGTGATCTTATGTATGTATGTATGTATGTCTGGTTCAAATATATTTTAGTGTTAACAAGAACACTCAAATAGCTACATCGATATAGCCAATTTGATTAAGTTACGATTTCCTAAAAGTCAAACCATAGTAAATATACTAAATTATAAACTAGTAGCTGATGCCCGAGACTTCGTCCGCTTGGATATAGGTTTTTTAAATATCCCGTGGGAACTATTTGATTTTCCGGCATAAAAAGCCTATTCATCCTATGTCCGTCTCCAGGATGCAAACTATCTCTTTGCCAAATTTCGTCAAGATCGGTTAATAATTAATCGGTTAGTAATTTCGATACTATTGTAAACTCATTTGTGTGTGGAAATTGTCTTTCGACGTATAGCGGCAGTTTGATTTTAGAATTTATTTTATTGATAAACTAATCCTTACAAACGAGGAAAAGCCCTAGAGGACAGTGACTCTCAAACTTTGGCGATCAACTTTCGTGGAGTATACTGTTTATAATAAATAAGATAGGTCCGAATAAATCGAGTAATTCCTGAGCACACTCTTGAAATTGTTTGGATAGTATTGGATAAAGTGACAGGTGAACAAAACGTACACCTGATGGTAAGTGTAACCTTTGCTCAAAACAAATGCTGCGTCACGCAGAATATTTCTGAGTTGGCTGCGATCTAGCGTAATCACTGCTAGCTGTCAGTGCCGTTCCAACTGAAACACAGTAATGTTTTCACACTACTGCTCCACGGTAGAATAACTGCCCCTGGGGTAGTAACTAGCTAGACGGATTCCTAATCCATCATTATTGTCATTCAGTTTGAAGGGCACTGATAGTGAGCGTAAGTACTTTGTATGTGACGAGCGCAGTGTGCCACACAGATACGTTCTTTGTGACACATCATTAGTTATAGGCAGACGTTGCACTTGCTCTTAGGTTAACGATTTGCTAATCGCGTCATTTTCTTACATAAAAAAGAAGACATCGAGACTGTTTGTTCTAACTGAATGCTACGCATAAAAACTTTCAAAAGTTTTATTTTTGATAAATGATATCTCACTTTCATTTCATAAATTTTGATATTTTTTTTCAGAATACGACTTATGTCCTTGTCTATCGCTGCCCGAGTCGTTCAAATCGGCGTTATCTTCAATGTTAGACGTCAGCCTGCTACGTGACCCAGCTTTCATGCTTATCGGTGTTTCCAACGTATTCGGAATGGCAGGCCTTTATGTGCCTTTTGTGTATATCGTCGATGCGGCGTGCCTTAACGTGAGTTTATATGCTGTTGTTCACACAAACGCACACACACACACACATACACGCACAATAACACGCACACACGCATTCATACATCTTTTATTGTTTTTAGTTATAGTTGCCACGCCTGGCAGGCGGGTTGGTAACAGTTGGCAACAGTTTATTTTTCTCTCTGTCGACTCTTACAACACCCACGGGACGAGATGGGGTGGTAGATGTGGAGATCTTAGGCGCCACCAGCATCTTAATATTATGTGCTAATAGTAATATGTTTCCTGCAAAATTGTAGCAGAAGCACGAAGTCATACATACGTTTTTATTTTAAATTTATTGGTTAAGATGTTTGGAGAAAAGTTTGTGAGCCTCAATTATTGGACATTGCACAAGTTAAGTAACATTACAAAAAGTCTAATATTTACATAAATTCTAAAACTTAAGCGAACAAAATCCCACGCCTAACAAATGGGCGCCATTGGTACGTCATTGAGTTCACACGTCACAACAAACGCTACTGGATTACTATGCTGAAATCCATGTAAGTGGATGCTATCGCTATTCCAGTTATTGAAGTAGTACTGTGCAAACATTACTGTGTTTCGGTTTGAAGAACACTGACAGCTAGTCGCCTCTTACGCCACCTCGGTAGGAAAGAATAAATACGATAAATTTACTACGATCGAGGATATAAATAAATAAACATTAACTTGCAGGGCGTGGAACGTTCGCAAGCGTCGTTCCTGCTGTCGATCATCGGCATCACGAATACGTTCGGTCGGATCGCTTGCGGCGCCGTGGCCGACCTGCCGCGGGTCGACTCGCTGCTGCTCAACAACATCTGCCTCGTCATTGCCACGGTCAGTGCGGAGATTTCAAGCGAAGCTCGACAGCCGAGGAGTAAACTGGGGAAAAACGTCACCGTCACCGTCAACTTCCCCCTCGGCAGCAGCGTCGAAGATGCAAGGCATCTGGTGCTGCTGTACCAGACGCCTCGCATATTGCCAAGCGCGGTGGTTACGGCAGTACCTCACTTTTCGGGGTAGTGCTATGTCCAGCCGTTGACATTTGTGGAACAACATTGTGTTGTGGTTTCCTCCTCCTTTCTCTTTCTTTCTTTCGCCGTCTACCCCTCCCTCTCTCTTCTTTTCCCTTCCCGCTCTACCTCTATCTCTTTATATCTCTCTCCCGCTGTCTCTTTCTCCATCTCTCTTTTCCGCTGTCTTTATCTCTCCTTTAGTCTCTCCTTTTCTCTTCCTCTTACCACTCTCCCTCCCTCTACCCGTGTTCCTCTCTCTCCTCGTCTCTCTTTTCCGATCTCTTCTCTTCTTGTTATATCACTCCCTCTCTCTGTCTCCTCGTCTCTACCAATCGCTTAGCCAATGCATTAACTGTGCTGACGTAAGAAAATGTAAATAGGTTGTATATTATGTACCTGATGGTTTGGACACGTAGAGAGGATGGACGAAAGAAGATTGACATAACAGATTTATGAGGCGAGTTTGAATGGGCAAGCCAGTAAGGGTCGACTGACGTAGGCGAACGTATCACGAACAGATCGAAATCGTTTTAAGGAAAGGTCACGTCAACAGTGCCCGCAACCGACGAGTTTGTATGAATATACTAATGAAAGTAGAAGAAGCGAAAGATGTGTGTCAGGATCGTAGAAAGTGCAAAGATGTGGTCTCTGCGTACCCCAATGGAAAAAAGGCGTGACTATGTATGTATATATTATGTTCGTATATAAAAATATTTCTTTGATTATTTTCAGATATCAGTTGGTCTTACGCCCTTCTGTCACTCTTACGCCTCCTACGTAGCGGTGGCCATCGCATTTGGCATAGCTATTTGTAAGTATGTTATGTAAATGATTCTTTTACTGTTTCTTACTGTCAATATACTGTAAATAAACAAGTTATTTGTTTTCTGGTCTGAATGCATTGTTTTTGTCTATGCCACCAGACTAAATGAAAAATAAGACTCGGGTTAAGGTCCTGTGTAGTTCCTGAGGAACTCCTATGTGGTGGCGGTGTAAGAAAGTCTGCTACGAGAACTGATTATAAAGCACATGGATTCCACCAGGTGGCATAGTAACCGTATCTAAGAAACTAGACTGTTGAGGAGCAGATAAGAATTTCTTGACACGTACCAAAATGGCAGCGACTTCGCCACCCGTCACGTGTCGTATCCCGCGAGAGCGAAAAGTTGGCTACGTGTGTTGTCGCTGTCTACCCCTTATATAGGAAAAGTGCGTGACTGTATGTATGTATGTATGACATTTGTGCATAAACATTGTGTTGTGGCTGTCTTTGTGTCTTTGACACTGCAACCTAGCCTACGTCGGATCTTATCACATGAGCGTGTTCGTTCGTGGTTTTGTGGTACTATAATGTCACCTGCGCAGTTGATAGCTTACGACAGTATTCGGTAGTTGTCGCCGTGGTCGAAAACCGGCCATAAGGGCATCATTATAGGTTGATTAAGAAGAACATACTAATTTCTAATCGAACATTTCAATTCCAGCCGGATATATCTCTCTAACGTCCATCATCCTTGTGGATCTTCTGGGGCTGGACAAACTGACGAATGCCTTCGGCCTGCTCATTTTGTTCCGTGGAGCGGCCGCTATAATAGGGTCTCCCCTCGCTGGTGCCGTTTATGATGCGACGAAGAACTACGACGCTTCCTTCTATATGGCAGCTGCTTTCTTCTTGGCTTCAACTCTCACCTCGTTTGCCGCTCCTATGTTCCGCAAGTACGTACAAGATATTACAGTAAAGATTGTCTATGGTCAAAGATAACAAAAGTCAATTATATTTTAGTAGCCAGTTGTTATTTTATTTCAATGATTAGGAAGTTTTAATTTCCTTCAATATGCTCTTATACCAATAATTAAAAAAGCACGGGTGGTGTCGTTGGACACCAGTCAGAAGCGAAGCATTTTACGTTATTTTTTTTCAATAAGTAAGTCAAGAAAAACAAAAAAACATAGCTGACCGCATAAATAACACAGAGCGTAACTTATTTTTTATATTTTAAAATTTAATATTTTTTTTAAATTTAATTTAGGATTTAATTAGGCGGGTTGGGAATTCGTACCACCTCAAGCGTGGCTCTACCGGCTTTCTTAGCTTCTAATCACAGTACTATTACTCTCATCAGCAATATTTTAAACTTAAAACAAGGTGATGTTCAAGTTTCGGGCTTGGGTGAGGCTTTGGATGTTTGGAGGGCTATGTTTCCGATGAAAAATATCCCAACTGACAAAACAAACAAAAAATTTTGCTTGTCTCCTTGACCAAGTAATGGACAATACAGAGAGAGCGAGACTATTAGCAGTCACCAGCGAACATTCAAGTCAATGGTTGTACGCGCTTCCCTCACATAATCTTGGTGCAATTTTAGATCCCGCAACGCTGAGAATTTCCGTTAGTATACGGCTTGGTGCCAAAGTATGTGAACCCCATTTGTGTTCATGTGGGCAGTTTGTGAATCAGTTGGGTCGACATGGCTTATCCTGCTCCAGAAGTGCTGGTCGCTTATATTGCCACGGTACAGTTAATGATTTGGTACGTAGAGCTCTTGCCACGGTTTCTGTACCGGCAACATTAGAACCATGTGGTATATATAGAGATGATGGCAAGAGACCTGACGGCGCTACGCTTGTGCCGTGGAGACTGGGCCGCACTTTGGTGTCGGATGGAACTTGCGTAGACACGCTGGCTCCATCTTACATGAAACTTGTTCTAAAGTTGGGGCCGCAGCCGATCGTGCTCAGTTTATCAAGCGTCGTAAATACTCTTCTATAACTAAAGATAATGACTTTGCGGCGTTAGCTTTCGAGACGTTAAGGTCGTGGTCGGCTGACATGAAGCGGTTTATGAAGGATATGTCGAATCGACTTATACTCTCTTC
The DNA here is from genome assembly GCA_019845155.1 of Luehdorfia chinensis. Lineage (NCBI taxonomy): Eukaryota > Metazoa > Arthropoda > Insecta > Lepidoptera > Papilionidae > Luehdorfia > Luehdorfia chinensis. Next base: position 114,381 of record JAHVAK010000297.1, read on the forward strand.
GGGTGATCAGAGGGCTGGCAGCTATTTCGCGCAGAGAATCAGTTTATTATTCAGCGAGGTAATGCTGCCAGTGTTCTGGGTACCACCTTGAGACATGAGTTCTGAAGTCTCATATGCCCAGTGATTACGCTAGCTCTCAGTGCCCTTCAGACCGAAACACAGTAATGTTTGCACACTACTGCTTCACGGCAGAATAACTGGCCCTGGGGTGGTACCTACCTAGACGGATTCCTGCATAGGAATCCTACCACCAGTAAAGGAATCCTACCACCAGTAGGAATCCTACCACCAGTAATTTTTTGATTCATACCAAAACGGCGACGACGTGGCCAGCCACCCGTCACGTCACGTTTCCCTGAGGGGCGAAAAGTGGGCTGAGGGTGTGGTCTCCGCCTACCCCTTATATGAGAAAAAGGCTTGACTATGTATGTATGTATAAACTTAAAAAGTAAACTACGGTTACATCATTAACGCGACAAATTATAAGCAAATTTCAAAAGTCAATTACCAAGACAGAGTACAAGATAACTCGTAATTTGCTTGCACACTCAAAGGCAAAAATACGCGCAGTCCAGTCGATGGAGGAGCGTTGCAACTTCCTTTCGTAATTCCGTTCGTGGCGTTAGGTTCCCATCCCAAATATGTGTTAAGAAGCTTAGCTTCAAAAATATACATCTTTTTAAGTGACTTACCTAATGTTTAAAGTTTAAACTTGATTATAAAAATATAATGATGATGATGAAGTGATAAAAACCCAGGACAAAACAAAGCGAAAACAACAAGCGACCTCAAGCGCATTCGCGTCTACTTCCAAATGGCGGATCAAACATTTACATTCAAGGAATGGAGCAAGGCTGCCAGAGATGGCTCATCAGATTACCCTAAACAACTCACAACTAAACGAATTACAAGAATACACACACAGATAACCCGTAAATGGAGATTTTTTCCAACGTTATAAGGATAAAGTTAACGGTTTAAAGGAGGGGAGGCCTATGTTCAGCTGTGGACTACAGTGATAGACTGAAAAAAACTCATTGCTGTTCAGTAAAGTATTTTTAGGTTTTGAGCTATAATAAGATTGTGATATTATTAGTATTTTATTATTGACCGATATATCCATTGAATCTTTTTACTAAATTGCAGTTTTTCTTAACAATGATCTATTGTTCCCAGGAAGCAGGAAGAGATCCAGCAGCCCTTGGACGTGCTGACTCCAATCGACGAGGACCTGGAGGAGGGCGAGGAAGAGGACCCCGACGACACGCCCATCACCATGGGGGCGCAGCTGGCGCGGGCGCCCGCCATCACGCGCACCGCCGCCTCGCCCGACGACAGCCCGCCCGACCAGCCGCAGCGCGAGAGTGTGCTCTAACTGCATATCGATAGTGCTCAAATTGCTTTACAGTGACTGTGAATAAACTTGATAAAAAACTGCCTTCACTTAATCCCGCCATCACGCGCGCCGCCTCGCCTAAAACCCCGCCCGACCACCAGCCGCAGCGCGAAACTGTGCTGTAACAGTATGCGCAAAGGGTTCAAAATCATGTGCTGTGACTGTGAATCAAATCTATAAAAAAAGTGCCGCAATCAAGAGCAATACCGCTTTGGTAAGTGTGCTCTAAGCATACTCGACGTATTCTTTGTCTAGTGGACTGCTAAATTTACTGAAATAAAGTTCAAAATGCAACGCTATAATCACTGTTGGTTAATTGTTGCTCAATTCAACACACGCATCCTCGAAAACTTATTCGCCCGCCGCATACCTCATCCCAAACCTCAAGCTTAGCCACAGTGTGAAATCGGACTATGTAATTCTAACTATACAATTTACAATACAATTTTAGATTGTGCCACAGATATGGTGAAGTGTTTGTAACATGTTCCAGGACAACTCACGCGCATAACATTGTGACTTCCTTATAAAGCGTGAAATTACATTCTTTTTATATAATAATAGGATTCAGAATTCGGCATTGTAATTAGAATATAATATACTGTATTGAAACGTCATAGAAGAGGGAATATGCACCGTGAGTTGCATGTAATAAGGTTTGAGCTGCAGTGGCTGTGCAAACCTTGACCAGCAATAGCTCAGCTCACTGGACCATCCGTGTTAGGTACAGTCAGTACTTAAGGTTTAAATTGCAGTGCTGTGACTGACTGTCTACATAAAATTCAAAGAGCCTAGAGTGTTGCCTTAGTAATAATTTTACGGATTTATGCTGTATAACTTTCACATTAGTTGCAAAGATAACGCTCACGTAATCTTCTACACCTTACTCTGCCCGCCAGACTAAAATATGGTTTATTTTTATTAACATAAGGTACAAAGATCATTCTCATAATGATTACTTAAATGTTTACAGTTCATTCGAAAAACGAATATGACCTTTAACTCTTATTAAATTGAATTCAAAATGCAGAGGTCGGCCACATTTGTTTTGGTGAATATTGTCCATTTGCTGTGATATGAGGGCACATATACAAGAATTAAATTCTATCATTGCAGAAGAAATGTACAAATGGACAAATCTGAAAACAATTTCAAGAACACTTTTTAAAATAAGTTTAATTTACGATCTCATTAAACTTTGCGGCAAAAATAAATTGAAAGGTTTCTTCAAATCTTTTTTCGTGTTGGCAGCTTACCATATAGGTTAGGCATTTACAATTTAGTGCCAAACATACGTATTGCACTTTCAAATTACATCGTCGAAGAATTTATGAAAAATTGAAAACATTTACTCATAGGAATTAAAATGCTCAATTTGTCTTGTTGAATAATATAATAAAATTAATTCTCAAATTCTAGGGCATTCCTTTAAAAGTGCAATTGTATATGAGAAAATTTCAACATTTATATTTAAATATTATATAACCATTGATATACAAAAACCAAGCGCCCATTTCGATTGGCATCACGTCAGTCGTGTCAACGCAATGACTGTCGAAACTACGTAGAACGACAGTTGATTTCATTTAAAAAGCTACTTTATGTTATGGTCATAAGATAACAATTTAAATCCTACGACATAAAGTTTTTGTTTATTTAATCGTATTTTGTGATATTTGACTTTATTTTTATGTTTTGATCAATCGAGGACACTCTTTGAAGTGATTTTTGTATGAAACTGTGTATATTGGGTTTTTTGTATATCAATGTATATAACCCTAATATTTTAAGATTTAAACCCCTTTCTATGCACAGTACTAATGTATATGATTCTGTATTTGTTATGTATGATGTGATAAAAATATAATGCTGATGTATATACTGAATAATTAACTATGAAACCATATGAATATTATATATTTGTAATGTTCATATGCATCAATCAAATAATTTTATTTAGGACATACATATGTTTTATCAGACGCCTAATTTTTATTATATTTAAATATATTTTCATTGAATTAAGAATGATCCCTATACTATAAGAGGATCCTGTGAAAAGTAGGTAGTTTATCATTTGCAGAAATATAAGTATTTTTATCAGATGCTAATGTTATGTTAATATCACAACAATATGAACATCTTAGAATTTCTGAATTAATGGAACAGGTTTTATTCTAGCGTGCCATATTTTATATTGTTGCAATGTTAAATAAGCTAATACTCAAAATTTGAATTGCAATGAAATCATCATTACCAAAGGTCCATCATCTATTTAAATGAATTTTTAAACAAAGTCCATTAAGTATAAATTGTCATTGGCAAGTATTTAAAACAATAAGGTATTAAAATCTAGTATTCGGCGGTGAGTACTCTATAGCAAATATAGTACTTAAATGTAATATAAGAGATTGTAAAGCAATCCGTTACAAACTGCTTATATGTCAGTTTGTAATTTCTATTGTTTTTCATTGATTTTATATTTATTTCGCTATATTCTTGCTGGTGAATAGTATCAATGGCACGCTGTTCTTACAGTTTTACTACTAATTCATTGTAAATAGTGATGCAATGTGCACAATGTAATTGTAAATACACATCTGTAAGTTGTATCAATGAAATGCTGTATTTGTAATAATATATACTCAATTTTACTCATACTATCGAACATTTCAATGTTTCCGTTTATAAAATCTTATTAATTCATATGCAGTATATTATTTATTAATTTTTGGCAATTTTATAATCATGCAGCAAACATTATTACTCGTATTTTATTTATTTATCTATATGAGTTATCAAATTTATTAACCAACAAAAGCAAGTTATCGGAAGACACTTGTAAATTAAGCATATTTTCCAATATCATATTGTATCAGCACGAATATTGACTTTCGTATAATTATTATATATGACGTGGGCTTGAAGTATCAGACTATAAACGTCCCACTACAGGGCATAAGCCTTAAACATGTGGGATGCCTAATTTTTATTTGCAATAAAATATCTACACTTGATTTTCGTGGTATGGTATGGAACAGTGTCCGGGTTTGTTTAGGAAACGATTGTTAAAGTTAAGTGTATGATTTTTTGTATCAAATTGCTTAATTTGAGAAATTTGCTTCTGCTGTATCGGTATTGTGTGTCATAAAGTCTCAATTAAGTTAATTATAAGTGTTGCAATCAATTACCATAGTGTTGCCAGGTTTCTTTAGCTTATTAATAATAGTCGGTTTCTATTCTGATGTAATTTTATGAAAGCAAATGGTAAGTGAAAAATAAAAAACAAAATATAAAATTTCTATGCGTGGCACATTACACTGCATCTTTAATTCAATCTTTTAATTTAACGATTTCGGCAACTTTTTCATTTTTTTTTATTTGATAAAGTGATGAAACGAGCAAAACGTTCACCTGATGGTAAGTGCAACGTCTGCCCATAACAAATGCTGTGTCACCCAGAACATTTCTGTGTAACTTAATTATAAATAATTACTTATACATGATTTGTCCCACTTCGAGTGCTGATTGCAAATATAGTTGTCTAAAGTCTCCACAAGATTATTTTGATGATAATTAAAACAAACGTAAAGTTTATCATATATACAGAAGCCCTTTTCGTAGGAGGTTGTTCGGCTACGGAGCGGCGTGTGTAGTGATGTCCAAACGCATGACCGCCACATGCAAGACTTCCATTAGTACCGTTAATCTCGGTCTTCGGCTCGGTCTTGGTCAGCGTATCAGTCGGTCTAGGAGTGGCGAACCGATTGGTTTCCGCGCTCTGATTTCCGTTCGATTCCCAGACGGGACAGACATTAGTATGGCAAACAGTTGTTCCGGGTTTGCGTGTTACATAATAATCCTTACAAAGTACAGTTTTTTTAAAAAAAGTAAGTGATAACTAAAGTCGAGCTTCAGATTAATGTTGTCACTTCAGCAGTGAAAGTCATTGATTATAATCGTTTCATAATTAATAACTTAAAAATAAATATTTGGAAATAGTTTGATTAAAGCAAATTAAGTAGTTAATTTGCGTCAATCTTGGGTAATTAATTTTTGATATAATTTACTTAAAATCGTGCTACGAATATATAAATATGAGGAATCCTAGTGTGGGGCGTGGTTTTACAAAGAAGACCAAGACCTATTTCGGGCGTCACTATATAGACGTAAGGGTATTCAATCTAACATGTGCCATTGTTATGAACAACAAAACGATGTAAATAATAACATTAAATAATTAAGCGACTGAAATAATTAAAGTGAGTAAAGGCAACATGGTCAATTCATCGTACGTTATTGAATACCAAATATACGATCCAATATTAGGTGACATGGAAGTTAAGTCTACACTTGCCGGTTTTTAACGGTGTATATATTGTGAAGATGATATATTTTTTGTTATATATATTTTTGTGTCAATAAATTTGCATAATTTTAATGTTAAGCGTACATAGCGTGATGTAGATAAGGATATAAAAGTTAGCGACTAGACATAGAACGTATTATGTGATAAAGACGCTATGAGAACTGTTAATGTAAACAATATTTCTTTTATAACAGCCTGTACTTTATTATGAATTTGTATAAAAGGCGAATTATAACCTAAAATGTGTCGAGAAATACCGATTTCGTTTGTAAGTTTTAGTGTAAACTGATATAATATTGTGTAAAAATGTATTTAAATATTCAGAAAGATATTGAGTAACGTTAACTGTTGTTATAGCTTTATGTAAAAAAACCAAAAGTGTTATTATGTTTTTAAGAATGAAATTAAAAAAAAGTGTTTAAATTATGAAAACAAAGTCCAAAGGAAATATCCATGTACGGTACGGCCAGCAAGTGACATTGTTTAATTAAAAAAAAAGAAATGTTTGAATGACTATGCCCTAATGTATGAAGGTATTAATAATTTTTATTTTACTATCTATATCTTTAAAATATTTAGTTCAAAAATAATCAGTTTCACAACACGCACCTTGTAGATTGGTATCAACGATAATTAAAGTTAATTGATAATTACCGTTCGCTTGGTGCTTGCGAAATTAGTTCGCTGTCTGGATATCCTGATTTTATTTATATTATTCAGTATTGGCTAAAAGCATTTTGTATTTATTTATTTGTAAGCCGTTTGCAAAAGGTTTAAGTTGAAAGTGATAATTTATTGCAAATTTTACGCAATTCAATAACAAATTTTATTACTTAGTACAGGGGCTCCCAAACTATGTTCCGTGGTACACAAATGTTCCGTGGCAATTTGAAAAGTAAATACACTGTTAGCTAAATGTTCCGCATAAAAAACCGGATAAGACAAATCAATGATAAAAAAATCCGAGTTCCCGAAGTGCCCCATTACAGAAACCACAGAACAGAAAAAACAACTTGTTTTTTCTGTTCTGTGACAGAAACAGTGAGGGAACCCCTGTTTTAATATACCTACGTATTCTTCATGCTACCGACAACCAGTAAGAGTGGATATCAGTTATTTATATTATTTGTCCTCGTCACTCAATTACATGTTCTTTTATTATAATATAATAACTATTTTCTCACCTCACATACGAGAAGCCAATTTGGAACGTTGCGGTGTGGTTGAAGATGTAGTGTTGAAGATGTAGTGTTAAAGATAGAGAAAGGGATGCTTAGATGGTTTGGACACGTAGAGAGGATGGATGAAAGAAGGATGACGAAACATATTTATGAGGCGAGTGTGAATGGGAAAGCCGGTAAGGGTCGACGTATCACAATCAGATCGGTGAACTTTTGAGGAAAGGTCACGTTAAAAGTACCCGCAACCGACGAACGTGTATGAAAACGCCAATGAAAGTAGAAGAAGCTAAAGATGCGTGTCAAGATCGTAGCAAGTGGAAAGATGTGGTCTCTGCCCACCCCAATGGGAAAGAAATATGACTGTATGTATGTAATTTACTAAGATTGAATTGTCATTTTAATTTGGAAAATTATTTTGAATGCCAAAATCCTCAAAAACATGTAAAGTATTTTTTTTTAAAATAAGTTAAAACTAACTAAGGTCTGACTTCAGATTTATCTTATCACTGCAGCAGTGAAAGTCGTAATGGTAATTAATGGCTTTGGAAATAGGGCGATTGAAGTAATTAAAATTACGTAGTTGATTCGCGTCAATCTTGACGTGTTAATTTTTGATGTAATATTATTGCGGTTTCAGAATCCTCCTCTCAATGTCGTAATACCGACTGTAGAAATTAAATCAGCATGTGTTACAACGAAGGTCTAGTGGTCAGAGTACCTGACTTCTACGCCGCGGGTCCTGGATTCGAATCCCAGCTGGATCTATAATTAGTGCAAAAACACAGATTATTGGTTTTCGGGTCTGGTTGTGTAGTGCATGTGAAATTTGTCTGTAATACGCACTCACGATGCAAGACAAATCCTACACTGAGGCACCGTTAAATTATCACGACCGCGGAAACCTCGGTAGCAAAGGCCACCCTACAATTTTAATAGTCCGCGAGTGAGCTGGTTCGTTCCCCGGTGCTCGCACTACTAAAATTGTTAATTTTAATATGTGTAAAATTCGCCAACTTATTGGAGTAGTGTGGCGGACAGCGTACAGGATCCAAAATCCATTTATAAATATGGTCGTAGTTAAGCAAAAAAGAACCAACCCATAATAATTCAGGAACTAAATCACTTAACTATATTTAAAAAATACTATTGACAACCATGAGACATCGGTCCCTTAGCGATAAAAAAAAAACAATTCTTATCCAGTCAAGATCCACGAAGGATCTTAAAGTTCTACTTTAAACATTTTTTGTGGGTTGGTTCTAGTTTGCATAACTGCGTCCAAATGAGTGCTGTGCTGAGCTTTAGGACATTTGGAAGCTGTTATTTTACTTGGTAACTCTCATGATAAGAAATGACAGATTTACATATTTCTAGGGGAGGTTAGAATGGACGTGGAGTCTACAATTTTTTGAGATAACAGGACTACTTGTCGATGCAAGAAAGTAATTTGTCAACAATCAACCCTACGGAGACAGACGGAGATGGTAGAGGTGTCTTTCGTCAGTAGAATTCTTCACCGAAAAATTTCTGGAGCAGTTCTTTCAGCTTATACTTCATTATATCAATATAATAAAATACTCATTAATATTCGTATTCATTGCATCTTTACAAAGAGGGTCATTCGCCCTAGCCTTGCCTAATTTAAGTCTAGATTTACGGGCATGACGGACGCGACGGGACGGGTACATTACGAATATATAGATATAATAAAATATAGGGGTTTCAGATAAAACTACTAGATATATATATTCGCTGCATTATATTATTGGAAACCAATATGTAATCGCTATAGAAAAATATTTATTTGTTCAGAATTTAAATCATAAAATTGACATCCCGTCAAATTGACGGGTTTCCTAAATCTGGTGTTAAGGCATCATGGAACGTATGGCATCGGTTTTGTATACATACATATATGACAAAAAACGCACTTTCATTGAACCATTTGCAAACGGTTTCTTACCGCTTTCGGATTGTAGTCGATCGCAAAGACTCGCGCGTCGCTTGCGCCACCTAAAAGTTACAAGCTAATTGTTATGTCCACCGAGAGTTTTGTAAATAAATGATTCATTAAATGATAATGATGACTGAGATCAGTTGTTTTATTTGTTGATAATGATTTTAAGGGGAACATAAATGCCTTCTGTAATATTTTTTTTAATGGAATAAGTGGCGACACGAGCAAATCCTGATGGTAAGTGCAACTGCCCATGATAAATGCCGTATCACCCAAGACGTTTCTCTATGACCCCAAACTGCGTTTGCACACCTTGACAACAGGTCTAAACCTACCAGAATTACACAATAGCCCTTCAATTCTTAAGCCCCATATGCCCTGGAAAAATGCACCTGCTATGAGTGCCTTTCAAACCGAACCACTAATGTTTTCACATTACTGCTTACTACCTAATCTGTTTCTATCTTACCATCAGTAAATGGTTTTTTTGTTTAAACTACTATATTAGTACTCTTAATCTTACGAAATTAATAAATTAGCATAGTATGTATTTATTACTAGCTGTGCCCGCGGTTATATGTTATTATATTAAAAATATTGCTCGACATAGACCTACCCCTAGTTAGGAGAATAATCCTGTAACACTTGCAAATGGAAAACTAAAAACGTGGATTAATTTAATGTAGATATATTTTTTTTATAGCATAAAGTGATGAAACGAGCAAAACGTTCACCTGATGGTAAGTGCAACGTCTGCCCATAACAAATGCTGTGTCACCCAGAAAATTTCTGTGTGACACCTCACTGTGCCCATCACCCTGAGCCATGGGTTCTTAAGTCTCATATGCCCAGTGACTACGGTAGCTCACAGTGCCCTTCAAACCGAAACACAGTAATGTTTGCACACTACTGCTATACAGTAGAATAACTGGCCCTGGGGTGGTAACTACCTAGACGGACTCCTGCATAGGAATCCTACCACCAGTAAACATTTGCCACGGCTTCTCAGTATATAGTGTATTATTATCTATGGCCACGGCAGTCTGGACTACGTGACTACTACTACTACCACTTATACTTCGCATGGACTACTCTCCAAAGATGCGATTGATTTTAAAATATATTGCTAGTGTAGTTGACTGTTAATAAATTGACCCCACATTAGTAGTATCCGCTACGTTTCTGTAGGATAGCTGTTTAGTATTTAGCATTTATCATAATTCTATAATTCCCACTTCACACTAAGACGGCTAAACAAAATTTGATATGGATATTTCCGAAGTCCTAAAATGAAATAACGTGTAGAATATTGTTTTGTCCCGGAAAATACACAGTTCCTGTGGGATTTAAATTTAGCCGAATTTTAATAAATTTCCGTGTTTGGGTATAAGTGTTTGCTATATCAATACGTATTATGTATGTATAAAATAATGACATCATACATGACAAATATTAATACTAAGCTCGCTTAATGTTTATCGGATTTGGTTGTTTCTTGTGTACTCTTCAGCAATTATTATTCTTATTTATTACACTTAATACATAGGTCACTAGATAAATCTGCAATACAGCCATATTTCTTTCAAAATAATTTCTGTTACAGCTTATACACTTATTCACACGTTCACATTCAGCCTATAAATGTCCCACTACAGAGCACAGGCCTCCTCTCATTTCTGACAGGGTTTTGGAGCTAGGAAGAATCCGCCACGCTGCTCCAATGCGGGTTGGCGGACTTCACATGTCTTTGAAATATCTTTTATTTCTCAGACATGCAGGTTTCCTCACGATGTTTTCCTTCACCGCCGAGCACGTGGTAAATCAGCATTTAAAATTGCAATTAACCAATTTTAGTGGTGCCGGCACCGGGAATTGAACCCAGGTCACTCGCGTACTATGAAATTTAAAGCTGAGCTACCACGGCTCCTAGCTACCACGGCTCACACGTAGAAAACCAGTTGTCAAAAACTTTGTTCCATTTTTCTTCAGGGATTTCTGAACACGCTTGGTCCCACGCTGCTAATGACCTGTACCGTATAATAGCGATACCGGTCGCAAACTTCCGAGCTTTCAGCTGTTCCTTCACAATTCGACACAGAGCGAAGTCACAGGAAGCAAGGTCTGGATTGTTACCAAGATGCACGAGAACTTTTACACCAGTATTCTTTAAAAAATGCAACTGTCGCATGAGCTCGATGCGCAGAAGCGTTTTCGTGGTGAAAAATGCCAATTATCCATTCTTGAATTTAGACGAATATCTTGAAGTTTCTGAATAACTTTAAGCAAGGGACTTTTGACGTCAACTCGAAAAGTGACGACAATGTTAATTGAATTTTGTAATTTCTGTATATATTTTGAGTTTTCATGTTTAACATTGATAGTTTATTACACAGCACGTACTTGTGAATGGAAAATTCAATTTAAGAAAAGTTGTTGTACTTTTCGTTTTGTCTCCATCAGTATTTTGTTTTTGATTTTTGACAGTACTTCAAAATAGTATAGACAGGTTTCGTTACGTGTAACAATGTTATTCATATCACGCGAAGTCCCATTTCGATAATTCTTTAATATATTACACCAATTTACTCTTACTTTTTTATGTTCCGGCTTGAGATCGTGACCATCCACAGTGTACAAACTTTTCTCACTCTCAGGATATTATGAAGAATTTTTATGAACGCTTTGTGCACTAATCTGTAAGATAAATGTTTATAGGTAATATGACACTCCTGTTCTAATAACGACCGGGATATTAGAACAGAAATAGGGTAGACCATAGATTATTCAAACACTCTGGTAACACGCCCCTACTTCACTCGCAGATCACAGACGCGGCACTTACGCAGCGGTAGCTTACGAATTGTGTGCATGCCGGGACAAATGAATTTCTGACCGAGACACAACGCTTCAAACCGCGACATGTCTCGATTGTACCGGAACATATGGCAGCCCTACTCTAGCATAAGCTCTCATTAAAATTAGGCGTACTTGTTATGCACATTTGAAATTAAGATGCACCGCGATTATGTAACAAGACGAAACTTTGAATCACAATACTTGGGCAGAACATAATCGGTGACATTATTTTACCAGAAATGGGAAAAGTTTGAAAGTGTAATCATCCCTCGGATCCCTATAATCCCCACTGACCTTCCCGTTCAACTTAAAATAATGCAGTTACATGTCTAAATGAGTTTTTCGATTACTACTAACAAAGCTGAATGATAAACATTGCAGGTAGCAGGGGTGCAAAAAACCATGCTTTTCTCATAGTCGTATGTAGCATGTTCGAATGTGTCTTATGACCAAAGTTTTGCATTTTAATACCAATGCTCTCTGTACTATGCCCAGGATTAGAGATTTTATTAAAAAAAAACACACTATAGATAATTGTATAATCTTTTAATTTGCATGTGAATATATTTTTTGTAATTATAATAATAAAAAAATATACTGTATAATATATTTATTATATAAGCATATTTTGATGTTTATTTCAACCTAACGCTTGACAAACAACATACTTAGAATCCTAATGTTGTGCTCTGTAGTTTACAGAGGATTGGTGCTCTATTCACAAAAACTCCGTGATTTTTTTAGAATCATGGGAGCGAAGCCACGCTCTAAAGCTGGCTATTGTATACAAATGGGCCAGACCCTTCTAAGCAAATATATCTTGACCTATTTTGGTAAATAAAAACAAAAGTCGTCGTCGTCGTCGATTCAGCCTATCATTAGTCCACTGTTGAACATAGGCCTCCCCTATAGAATGCAACAAAAGTTTGTAGCTCTCATTTTGGAGGGAATTTGCCATAGTTGCCACGCTTGGCAGGCGGGTTGGCAACCGCAGTTTATTTATTCAGATGTTCCAAAAAGATGCTGCTGCCCATCTCCTGGTTTATATTTTTCCCTCTGTCGACTTTTACGACACCCACGGGATGAGATGGGGTGGTAGATTCTCTTAAGCCGGCTACCACACGGCCAAAAATATGGATAGGCAATTTACACAAAAACAAATAACAATACACCGTTAAATTACTATACTTATTTTAATATAGTTATTCTTGCGCAGACACGACTCTAGACTCTAACATATGATCTCATTCGGACATTTAGGACTAAAATGTCAAACACGATTTGAGATTCAGTTGAGATGAAATATGTAAAACGGATCTTCCGGTACTCCACAAGACACAATATCCTATTTCACAAACCACACAAATCCTCATTACTCTGTTTAATAAACTCTATTCAAGTTCAATTTACTTACCTTATTTTATTAAATCTGAAGACGTTCCTTACATTCTACTTAATAAAACTTGAACACTTAACTGACTGACAGACGACGCACGGTCTAA